>CM025792.1:16932432-16989432 GCA_014635995.1 Sarcophaga peregrina | reverse complement strand
TCTATTTGCCGACAAGTGCTTTCTGCACGATTAGGGTTGCCAGGTAATTTTATTTTGGCACGATCTGAAAGTATGGCCTCAGACCTTTCCTATGACACCCATTTAATTTTAATAGGCCCTATGGATCGGGAGTTGAAAGCGTTTAAAAATTTTTGTTTACCGAAGTTTGCTTGCTGCTTGATTCTGTTAGCCTGGTATTTGAAAAAAATCCTGATGAGAATTTTGCATAGAAAAACTCTTTGTATGTGTGAGTGAATAAATACTATTTTACATTTTTGTACACTTTTAAAGTTAAATTTTCGGGTCCTACTTGACTTACGCTTGGACTTGGACATGGATCTTAAAGTACGACTTCTGATCTTTCCGATGGCGTCAATTTCGCTTTAATAGGTCCATGGATCCGGAGTTATTAAAGTTACCGCCTAAAACCTATTTTACAATTTCAAGGTTAATATTTCGGGTCCTACTTGGACTTACGCTTGGACTTGGACATGGGCCTTAAAGTACGACTTCTGATCTTTCCGATGGCACCCATTTCACTTTAATAGGTCGCATGGATCCGGAGTTATTAGAGGTTAAACATTTCTATTTACCGCCTAAAACCTATTTTACAATTTCAAGGTTAAATATTTCGGGTCCTACTTGGACTTACGCTTGGACTTGGACATGGGCCTTAAAGCACGACTTCTAGTCTTTCCGATGGCGCCCATTTCGCTTTAATAGGTCCCATGGATCCGGAGTTATTAGAGGTTAAAGATTTCTATTTACCGCCTAAAACCTATTTTACAATTTCAAGGTTAAATATTTCGGGTCCTACTTGGACTTACGCTTGGACTTGGACATGGTCTTAAAGTACGACTTCTGATCTTTCCGATGGCGTCCATTTCACTTTAATAGGTCCCATGGATCCGGAGTTATTAGAGATTAAGTCTAAAACCTATTTTACAATTTCATGGTTAAATATTTCGGGTCCTACTTGGACTTACGCTTGGACTTGGACATGGGCCTTAAAGTACGACTTCTGATCTTTCCGATGGCGCCCATTTCGCTTTAATAGGTCTCATGGATCCGGAGTTATTAGAGGTTAAACATTTCTATTTACCGTCTAAAACCTATTTTACAATTTCAAGGTTAAATATTTCGGGTCCTACTTGGACTTACGCTTGGACTTGGACATGGGCCTTAAAGTACGACTTCTGATCTTTCCGATGGCGCCCATTTCGCTTTAATAGGTCTCATGGATCCGGAGTTATTAAAGTTACCGCCTAAAACCTATTTTACAATTTCATGGTTAAATATTTCGGGTCCTACTTGGACTTACGCTTGGACTTGGACATGGGCCTTAAAGTATGACTTCTGATCTTTCCGATGGCACCCATTTCACTTAAATAGGTCTGATGGATCCGGAATTATTAGAGTTTAAACATATCTATTTGCCGACAAGTGCTTTCTGCACGATTAGGGTTGCCAGGTAATTTTATTTTGGCACGATCTGAAAGTATGGCCTCAGACCTTTCCTATGACACCCATTAATTTAATAGGCCCTATGGATCGGGAGTTGAAAGCGTTTAAAAATTTTTGTTTACCGAAGTTTGCTTGCTGCTTGATTCTGTTAGCCTGGTATTTGAAAAAAATCCTGATGAGAATTTTGCATAGAAAAAACTCTTTGTATGTGTGAGTGAATAAATACTATTTTACATTTTTGTACACTTTAAAGTTAAATTTTCGGGTCCTACTTGGACTTACGCTTGGACTTTAACATTGGCCTTAAAGTACGACTTCTGATCTTTCCGATGGCACCATTTCACTTTAATAGGTCGCATGGGATCCGGAGTTATTAGAGGTTAAACATTTCTATTTACCGCCTAAAACCTATTTTACAATTTCAAGGTTAAATATTTCGGGTCCTACTTGGACTTACGCTTGGACTTGGACATGGGCCTTAAAGCACGACTTCTAGTCTTTCCGATGGCGTCCATTCGCTTTAATAGGTCTCCATGGATCGGGAGTTATTAGAGGTTAAGATTTCTATTTACCGCCTAAAACCTATTTTACAATTTCAAGGTTAAATATTTCGGGTCCTACTTGGACTTACGCTTGGACTTGGACTGGGACCTTAAAGTACAACTTCTGATCTTTCCGATGGCGCCCATTTCGCTTTAATAGGTCCCATGGATCCGGAAGTTATTAGAGGTTAAACATTTCTATTTACCGCCTAAAACCTATTTACAATTTCAAGGTTAAATATTTCGGGTCCTACTTGGACTTACGCTTGGACTTGGACAGGGATCTTAAAGTACGACTCTGATCTTTCCGATGGCCACCAATTTCGCCTTAATAGGATCCTCATGGATCCGGAGTTATTAGAGGTTAAACATTTCTATTTACCGTCTAAAACCTATTTTACAATTTCAAGGTTAAATATTTCTGGGTCCTTACTTGGGACTTACGCTTGGACTTGGGACATGGACCTTAAAGTACGACTTCTGAATCTTTCTGATGGCGCCCATTTCGCTTTAATAGGTCTCATGATCCGGAGTTATTAAAGTTACCGCCAAAAACCTATTTTACAATTTCATGGTTAAATATTTCGGGTCCTACTTGGACTTACGCTTGGACTTGGACATGGGCCTTAAAGTATGACTTCTGATCTTTCCGATGGCACCCATTTCACTTAATAGGGTCTGATGGATCGGAATTATTAGAGTTTAAACATATCTATTTGCCGACAAGTGCTTTCTGCACGATTAGGGTCGCCAGGTAATTTATTTTGGCACGATCTGAAAGTATGGCCTCAGACCTTTCCTATGACACCCATTTAATTTTAATAGGCCCTATGGATCGGGAGTTGAAAGCGTTTAAAAATTTTTGTTACCGAAGTTTGCTTGCTGCTTGATTCTGTAGCCTGGTATTTGAAAAAAAAATCCTGATGTGAATTTTGCTAGAAAAACTCTTTGTATGTGTGAGTGAATAAATACTATTTTACATTTTTGTACACTTTTAAAGTTAAATTTTCGGGTCCTACTTGGACTTACGCTTGGACTTTAACATTGGCCTTAAAGTACGACTTCTGATCTTTCCGATGGCACCCATTTCACTTTAATAGGTCGCATGGATCCGGAGTTATTAGAGGTTAAACATTTATATTTACCGCCTAAAACCTATTTTACAATT
This sequence comes from Sarcophaga peregrina, assembly GCA_014635995.1. NCBI lineage: Eukaryota > Metazoa > Arthropoda > Insecta > Diptera > Sarcophagidae > Sarcophaga > Sarcophaga peregrina. The sequence goes on along the minus strand of CM025792.1, from coordinate 16,986,258 downwards.
TCAAGGTTAAATATTTCGGGTCCTACTTGGACTTACGCTTGGACTTGGACATGGGCCTTAAAGCACGACTTCTGATCTTTCCGATGGCGCCCATTTCGCTTTAATAGGTCTCATGGATCCGGAGTTATTAGAGGTTAAACATTTCTATTTACCGTCTAAAACCTATTTTACAATTTCAAGGTTAAATATTTCGGGTCCTACTTGGACTTACGCTTGGACTTGGACATGGGCCTTAAAGTATGACTTCTGATCTTTCCGATGGCACCCATTTCACTTAAATAGGTCTGATGGATCCGGAATTATTAGAGTTTAAACATATCTATTTGCCGACAAGTGCTTTCTGCACGATTAGGGTTGCCAGGTAATTTTATTTTGGCACGATCTGAAAGTATGGCCTCAGACCTTTCCTATGACACCCATTTAATTTTAATAGGCCCTATGGATCGGGAGTTGAAAGCGTTTAAAAATTTTTGTTTACCGAAGTTTGCTTGCTGCTTGATTCTGTTAGCCTGGTATTTGAAAAAAATCCTGATGAGAATTTTGCATAGAAAAACTCTTTGTATGTGTGAGTGAATAAATACTATTTTACATTTTTGTACACTTTTAAAGTTAAATTTTCGGGTCCTACTTGGACTTACGCTTGGACTTTAACATTGGCCTTAAAGTACGACTTCTGATCTTTCCGATGGCACCCATTTCACTTAATAGGTCCCATGGATCCGGAGTTATTAGAGGTTAAACATTTCTATTTACCGCCTAAAACCTATTTTACAATTTCAAGGTTAATATTTCGGGTCCTACTTGGACTTACGCTTGGACTTGGACATGGGCCTTAAAGCACGACTTCTAGTCTTTCCGATGGCACCCATTTCACTTTAATAGGTCGCATGGATCCGGAGTTATTAAAGTTACCGCCTAAAACCTATTTTACAATTTCATGGTTAAATATTTCGGGTCCTACTTGGACTTACGCTTGGACTTTAACATGGGCCTTAAAGCACGACTTCTAGTCTTTCCGATGGCGCCCATTTCGCTTTAATAGGTCCATGGATCCGGAGTTATTAGAGTTACCGCCTAAAACCTATTTTACAATTTCAAGGTTAAATATTTCGGGTCCTACTTGGACTTACGCTTGGACTTGGACATGGGCCTTAAAGTACGACTTCTGATCCTTCCGATGACACCCATTTCACTTTAATAGGTCCATGGATCCGGAGTTATTAAAGTTACCGCCTAAAACCTATTTTACAATTTCATGGTTAAATATTTCGGGTCCTACTTGGACTTACGCTTGGACTTTAACATTGGCCTTAAAGTACGACTTCTGATCTTTCCGATGGCACCAATTTCGCTTTAATAGATGCCCATGGATCCGGAGTTATTAGAGGTTAAAACATTTCTATTTACCGCCTAAAACCAATTTACAATTTCAAGGTTAAATATTTCGGGTCTTACGTGGACTTACGCTTGGACTTGGACATGGACCTTAAAGTACGACTTCTGAACCTTTCCTGATGCATCCATTTACTTTAATAGGTCTCATGGATCCGGAGTTAGTTTAGGAGTTACCCCGCCTAAAACTATTTTACAATTGTCAAGGTTAAATATTTCGGGTCCTACTTGGACTTACGCTTGGACTTGGACATGGGCCTTAAAGTATGACTTCTGATCTTCCGATGGCACCCCATTTTCACTTAAATAGGTCCTGATGGATCCGGAATTATTAGAGTTTTAAACATATCTATTTGCCGACAAGTGCTTTCTGCACGATTAGGGTTGCCAGGTAATTTTTATTTTGGCACGATCTGAAAGTATGGCCTCAACCTTTCCTATGACACCCATTTAATTTTAATAGGCCCTATGGATCGGGAGTTGAAAGCGTTTAAAAAATTTTGTTTACCGAAGTTTGCTTGCTGCTTGATTCTGTTAGCCTGGTAGTTGAAAAAAATCCTGATGAGAATTTTGGCATAGAAAAAACTCTTTGTATGTGTGAGGAATAAATACTATTTTACATTTTTGTACACTTTAAAGTTAAATTTTCGGGTCCTACTTGGACTTACGCTTGGACTTTAACATTGGCCTTAAAGTACGACTTCTGATCTTTCCGATGGCAGCCCTTTCCTTTAATAGGTCGCATGGATCCGGAGTTTATTAGAGGGTTAAACTTTCTATTTACCGCCTAAAAACCTATTTTACAATTTCAAGGTTAAATATTTCGGGTCCTACTTGGACTTACGCTTGGACTTGGACATGGGCTTAAAGGCACGACTCTAGTCTTTTCCGATGGCCCCATTTCGCTTAAATAGGTCGCATGGATCCGGGAGTTATTAGAGGTTAAACATTTCTATTTACCGCCTAAAACCTATTTTACAATTTCAAGGTTAAATATTTCGGGTCCTACTTGGACTTACGCTTGGACTTGGACATGGCCTTAAAGTACGACTTCTGATCTTTCCGATGGCGCCCATTTCGCTTTAATAGGTCCCATGGATCCGAAGTTATTAGAGGTTAAAGATTTCTATTTACCGCCTAAAACCTATTTTACAATTTCATGGTTAAATATTTCGGGTCCTACTTGAACTTACGCTTGGACTTTAACATGGGCCTTAAAGTATGACTTCTGATCTTTCCGATGGCACCCATTTCGCTTTAATAGGTCTCATGGATCCGGAGTTATTAAAGTTACCGCCTAAAACCTATTTTACAATTTCATGGTTAAATATTTCGGGTCCTACTTGGACTTACGCTTGGACTTTAACATGGGCCTTAAAGTATGACTTCTGATCTTTCCGATGGCATCCATTTCACTTTAATAGGTCCCATGGATCCGAAGTTATTAGAGGTTAAACATTTATATTTACCGCCTAAAACCTATTTTACAATTTCAAGGTTAAATATTTCGGGTCCTACTTGGACTTACGCTTGGACTTGGACATGGGCCTTAAAGTACGACTTCTGATCTTTCCGATGGCACCCATTTCGCTTTAATAGGTCTCATGGATCCGGAGTTATTAGAGGTTAAACATTTCTATTTACCGCCTAAAACCTATTTTACAATTTCAAGGTTAAATATTTCGGGTCCTACTTGGACTTACGCTTGGACTTGGACATGGGCCTTAAAGCACGACTTCTGATCTTTCCGATGGCGCCCATTTCGCTTTAATAGGTCCCATGGATCCGGAGTTATTAGAGGTTAAACATTTCTATTTACCGCCTAAAACCTATTTTACAATTTCAAGGTTAAATATTTCGGGTCCTACTTGGACTTACGCTTGGACTTGGACATGGGCCTTAAAGTACGACTTCTGATCTTTCCGATGGCAACCATTTCGCTTTAATAGGTCTCATGGATCCGGAGTTATTAGAGTTACCGCCTAAAACCTATTTTACAATTTCAATGGTTAAATATTTCGGGTCCTACTTGGACTTACGCTTGGGACTTGGACATGGGCTTAAAGTCATGACTTCTGATCTTTCCGATGGCACCCATTTCACTTAAATAGGTCTGATGGATCCGGTATTATTAGAGTTTAAACATATCTATTTGCCGACAAGTGCTTTCTGCACGATTAGGGTGGCCAGGTAATTTTATTTTGGCACGATCTGAAAGTATGGCCTCAGACCTTTCCTATGACACCCACTTAATTTTAATAGGCCCTATGGATCGGGAGTTGTAAGCGTTTAAAAATTTTTGTTTACCGAAGTTGCTTGCTGCTTGATTCTGTTAGCCTGGATTTGAAAAAAATCCTGATGAGAATTTTGCATAGAAAAACTCTTTGTATGTGTGAGTGAATAAATACTATTTTACATTTTTGTACACTTTTAAAGTTAAATTTTCGGGTCCTACTTGGACTTACGCTTGGACTTTAACATTGGCCTTAAAGTACGACTTCTGATCTTTCCGATGGCGCCCATTTCGCTTTAATGGGAACCATGGATCCGGAGTTATTAGAGGTTAAACATTTCTATTTACCGCCTAAAACCTATTTTACAATTTCATGGTTAAATATTTCGGGTCCTACTTGGACTTACGCTTGGGCTTGGACATGGGCTTTAAAGTACGACTTCTGATCTTTCCGATGGCACCCATTTCACTTAAATAGGTCTGATGGATCCGGTATTATTAGAGTTTAAACATATATATTTGCCGACAAGTGCTTTCTGCACGATTAGGGTGGCCAGGTAATTTTATTTTGGCACGATCTGAAAGTATGGCCTCAGACCTTTCCTATGACACCCATTTAATTTTAATAGGCCCTATGGATCGGGAGTTGTAAGCGTTTAAAGATTTTTGTTTACCGAAATTTGCTTGCTGCTTGATTCTGTTAGCCTGGTATTTGAAAAAAATCCTGATGAGAATTTTGCATAGAAAAACTCTTTGTATGTGTGAGTGAATAAATAATATTTTACATTTTTGTACACAATTAAAGTTAAATTTTCGGGTACTACTTGGACTTACGCTTGGACTTGGACATGGATCTTAAAGTACGACTTCTGATCTTTCCAGTGGCGCCCATTTCGCTTTAATAGGTCCCATGGATCCGAAGTTATTAGAGGTTAAACATTTCTATTTACCGCCTAAAACCAATTTTACAATTTCAAGGTTAAATATTTCGGGTCCTAGTTGGACTTACGCTTGGACTTGGACATGGATCTTAAAGTACGACTTCTCATCTTTCCGATGGCAACAATTTCGCTTTAATAGATCCCATGGATCCGGAGTTATTAGAGGTTAAACATTTCTATTTACCGCCTAAAACCAACTTTTACAATTTCAAGATTAAATATTTTGGGTCTTACTTGGACTTATGCTTGGACTTGGACATGGACCTTAAAGTACGACTTCTGAACTTTCCGATGGCATCCCATTTCACTTTAATAGGTCTCATGGATCCGGAGTTTTTAGAGTTACCGCCTAAAACCTATTTTACAATTTCAAGGTTAAATATTTCGGGTCCTACTTGGACTTACGCTTGGACTTGGACATGGGCCTTAAAGTATGACTTCTGATCTTTCCGATGGCACCCATTTCACTTAAATAGGTCTGATGGATCCGGAATTATTAGAGTTTAAACATATCTATTTGCCGACAAGTGCTTTCTGCACGATTAGGGTTGCCAGGTAATTTTATTTTGGCACGATCTGAAAGTATGGCCTCAGACCTTTCCTATGACACCCACTTAATTTTAATAGGCCCTATGGATCGGGAGTTGAAAGCGTTTAAAAATTTTTGTTTACCGAAGTTTGCTTGCTGCTTGATTCTGTTAGCCTGGTATTTGAAAAAAATCCTGATGAGAATTTTGCATAGAAAAACTCTTTGTATGTGTGAGTGAATAAATAATATTTTACATTTTTGTACACTTTTAAAGTTAAATTTTCGGGTCCTACTTGGACTTACGCTTGGACTTTAACATGGGCCTTAAAGTACGACTTCTGATCTTTCCGATGGCGCCCATTTCGCTTTAATAGGTCTCATGGATCCGGAGTTATTAGAGGTTAAACATTTCTATTTACCGCCTAAAACCTATTTTACAATTTCAAGGTTAAATATTTCGGGTCCTACTTGGACTTACGCTTGGACTTGGACATGGGCCTTAAAGTACGACTTCTGATCTTTCCGATGGCGCCCATTTCGCTTTAATAGGTCTCATGGATCCGGAGTTATTAGAGTTACCGCCTAAAACCTATTTTACAATTTCATTTTTAAATATTTCGGGTCCTACTTGGACTTACGCTTGGACTTGGACATGGGCCTTAAAGTACGACTTCTGATCTTTCCGATGGCGCCCATTTCGCTTTAATAGGTCTCATGGATCCGGAGTTATTAGAGTTACCGCCTAAAACCTATTTTACAATTTCAAGGTTAAATATTTCGGGTCCTACTTGGACTTACGCTTGGACTTGGACATGGGCCTTAAAGTACGACTTCTGATCTTTCCGATGGCATCCATTTCGCTTTAATAGGTCTCATGGATCCGGAGTTATTAGAGGTTAAACATTTCTATTTACCGCCTAAAACCAACTTTACAATTTCAAGGTTAAATATTTCGGGTCCTACTTGGACTTACGCTTGGACTTGGACATGGGCCTTAAAGTACGACTTCTGATCTTCCGATGGCACCCATTTCGCTTTAATAGGTCCCATGGATCCGGAGTTATTAGAGGTTAAACATTTCTATTTACCGCCTAAAACCTATTTTACAATTTCAAGGTTAAATTTTCGGGTCCTACTTGGACTTACGCTTGGACTTGGACATGGGCCTTAAAGTACGACTTCTGATCTTTCCGATGGCACCCATTTCGCTTTAATAGGTCCCATGGATCCGGAGTTATTAGAGGTTAAACATTTCTATTTACCGCCTAAAACCTATTTTACAATTTCATGGTTAAATATTTCGGGTCCTACTTGGACTTACGCTTGGACTTGACATGGGCCTTAAAGTACGACTTCTGATCTTTCCGATGGCAGCCCATTTCGCTTTAATAGGTCCCATGGATCCGGAGTTATTAGAGGTTAAACATTTCTATTTACCGCCTAAAACCTATTTTACAATTTCAAGGTTAAATATTTCGGGTCCTACTTGGACTTACGCTTGGACTTGGACATGGGCCTTAAAGTACGACTTCTGATCTTTCCGATGGCACCCATTTCACTTAAATAGGTCTGATGGATCCGGTATTATTAGAGTTTAAACATATCTATTTGCCGACAAGTGCTTTCTGCACGATTAGGGTTGCCAGGTAATTTTATTTTGGCACGATCTGAAAGTATGGCCTCAGACCTTTCCTATGACACCCACTTAATTTTAATAGGCCCTATGGATCGGGAGTTGAAAGCGTTTAAAAATTTTTGTTTACCGAAGTTTGCTTGCTGCTTGATTCTGTTAGCCTGGTATTTGAAAAAAATCCTGATGAGAATTTTGCATAGAAAAACTCATTGTATGTGTGAGTGAATAAATACTATTTTACATTTTTGTACACTTTTAAAGTTAAATTTTCGGGTCCTACTTGGACTTACGCTTGGACTTTAACATTGGCCTTAAAGTACGACTTCTGATCTTTCCGATGGCGCCCATTTCGCTTTAATGGGTCCCATGGATCCGGAGTTATTAGAGGTTAAACATTTCTATTTACCGCCTAAAACCTATTTTACAATTTCAAGGTTAAATATTTCGGGTCCTACTTGAACTTACGCTTGGACTTGGACATGGGCCTTAAAGTACGACTTCTGATCATTCCGATGCCACCCATTTTGCTTTAATAGGTCCCGTGGATCCGGAGTTATTAGAGGTTAAACATTTCTATTTACCGCCTAAAACCTATTTTACAATTTCAAGGTTAAATATTTCGGGTCCTACTTGAACTTACGCTTGGACTTGGACATGGGCCTTAAAGTACGACTTCTGATCATTTCCGATGGCCACCCATTTCGCTTTAATAGGTCCCGTGGATCCGGAGTTATTAGAGTTACCGCCTAAAACCTATTTTACAATTTCAAGGTTAAATATTTCGGGTCCTACTTGGACTTACCCTTGGACTTGGACATGGGCCTTAAAGTACGACTTCTGATCTTTCCGATGGCACCCATTTCACTTAAATAGGTCTGATGGATCCGGGATTATTAGAGTTTAAACATATCTATTTGCCGACAAGTGCTTTCTGCACGATTAGGGTTGCCAGGTAATTTTATTTTGGCACGATCTGAAAGTATGGCCTCAGACCTTTCCTATGACACCCATTTAATTTTAATAGGCCCTATGGATCGGGAGTTGTAAGCGTTTAAAAATTTTTGTTTACCGAAGTTTGCTTGCTGCTTGATTCTGTTAGCCTGGTATTGAAAAAAATCCTGATGAGAATTTGCATAGAAAAACTCTTTGTATGTGTGAGTGAATAAATAATATTTTACATTTTTGTACACCATTAAAGTTAAATTTTCGGGTACTACTTGGACTTACGCTTGGACTTTGAACATGGAACCTTAAAGTAACGACTTCTGATCTTTCCGATGGCGCCCATTTCGCTTTAATAGGTCCCATGGATCCGGAAGTTATTAGAGGTTAAACATTTCTATTTACCGCCTTAAAACCTATTTTACAATTTCAAGGTTAAATATTTCGGGTCCTACTTGGACTTACGCTTGGACTTGGACATGGGTCCTTAAAGTACGACTTCTGATCTTTCCGATGGCGCCCATTTCGCTTTAATAGGTCCCATGGATCCGAAGTTATTAGAGGTTAAACTTTCTATTTACCGCCTAAAACCTATTTTACAATTTCAAGGTTAAATATTTCGGGTCCTACTTGGACTTACCGCTTGGACTTGGACATGGGCCTTAAAGTACGACTTCTGATCTTTCCGATGGCGCCCATTTCGCTTAATAGGTCTGATGGATCCGGAATTATTAGAGTTTAAACATATCTATTTGCCGACAAGTGCTTTCTGCACGATTAGGGTGGCCAGGTAATTTTATTTTGGCACGATCTGAAAGTATGGCCTCAGACCTTTCCTATGACACCCATTTAATTTTAATAGGCCCTATGGATCGGGAGTTGTAAGCGTTTAAAAATTTTTGTTTACCGAAGTTTGCTTGCTGCTTGATTCTGTTAGCCTGGTATTTGAAAAAAATCCTGATGAGAATTTTGCATAGAAAAACTCTTTGTATGTGTGAGTGAATAAATACTATTTTACATTTTTGTACACTTTTAAAGTTAAATTTTCGGGTCCTACTTGGACTTACGCTTGGACTTTAACATGGGCCTTAAAGTACGACTTCTGATCTTTCCGATGGCGCCCATTTCGCTTTAATAGGTCCCATGGATCCGGAGTTATTAGAGGTTAAACATTTCTATTTACCGCTTAAAACCTATTTTACAATTTCAAGGTTAAATATTTCGGGTCCCACTTGGACTTACGCTTGGGCTTTAACATGGGCCTTAAAGTACGACTTCTGATCTTTCCAGTGGCGCCCATTTCGCTTTAATAGGTCCCATGGATCCGAAGTTATTAGAGGTTAAACATTTCTATTTACCGCCTAAAACCAATTTTACAATTTCAAGGTTAAATATTTCGGGTCCTAGTTGGACTTACGCTTGGACTTGGACATGGATCTTAAAGTACGACTTCTCATCTTTCCGATGGCAACAATTTCGCTTTAATAGATCCCATGGATCCGGAGTTATTAGAGGTTAAACATTTCTATTTACCGCCTAAAACCAACTTTACAATTTCAAGATTAAATATTTTGGGTCTTACTTGGACTTATGCTTGGACTTGGACATGGACCTTAAAGTACGACTTCTGAACTTTCCGATGGCATCCATTTCACTTTAATAGGTCTCATGGATCCGGAGTTTTTAGAGTTACCGCCTAAAACCTATTTTACAATTTCAAGGTTAAATATTTCGGGTCCTACTTGGACTTACGCTTGGACTTGGACATGGGCCTTAAAGTATGACTTCTGATCTTTCCGATGGCACCCATTTCACTTAAATAGGTCTGATGGATCCGGAATTATTAGAGTTTAAACATATCTATTTGCCGACAAGTGCTTTCTGCACGATTAGGGTTGCCAGGTAATTTTATTTTGGCACGATCTGAAAGTATGGCCTCAGACCTTTCCTATGACACCCACTTAATTTTAATAGGCCCTATGGATCGGGAGTTGAAAGCGTTTAAAAATTTTTGTTTACCGAAGTTTGCTTGCTGCTTGATTCTGTTAGCCTGGTATTTGAAAAAAATCCTGATGAGAATTTTGCATAGGAAAAACTCTTTGTATGTGTGAGTGAATAAATACTATTTTACATTTTTGTACACTTTTAAAGTTAAATTTTCGGGTCCTACTTGGACTTACGCTTGGACTTTAACATTGGCCTTAAAGTACGACTTCTGATCTTTCCGATGGCGCCCATTTCGCTTTAATAGGTCCCATGGATCCGGAGTTATTAGAGGTTAAACATTTCTATTTACCGCCTAAAACCTATTTTACAATTTCAAGGTTAAATATTTCGGGTCCTACTTGGACTTACGCTTGGACTTGGACATGGGCTTTAAAGTACGACTTCTGATCTTTCCGATGGCGCCCATTTCGCTTTAATAGGTCCCATGGATCCGGAGTTATTAGAGGTTAAACATTTCTATTTACCGCCTAAAACCTATTTTACAATTTCAAGGTTAAATATTTCGGGTCCTACTTGGACTTACGCTTGGACTTGGACATGGGCCTTAAAGTACGACTTCTGATCTTTCCGATGGCGCCCATTTCGCTTTAATAGGTCCCATGGATCCGGAGTTATTAGAGGTTAAACATTTCTATTTACCGCCTAAAACCTATTTTACAATTTCAAGGTTAAATATTTCGGGTCCTACTTGGACTTACGCTTGGACTTGGACATGGATCTTAAAGTACGACTTCTGATCTTTCCGATGGCAACAATTTCGCTTTAATAGATCTCATGGATCCGGAGTTATTAGAGGTTAAACATTTCTATTTACCGCCTAAAACCAACTTTACAATTTCAAGGTTAAATATTTCGGGTCCTACTTGGACTTACGCTTGGACTTGGACATGGACCTTAAAGTACGACTTCTGAACTTTCCGATGGCATCCATTTCACTTTAATAGGTCTCATGGATCCGGAGTTATTAGAGGTTAAACATTTCTATTTACCGCCTAAAACCTATTTTACAATTTCAAGGTTAAATATTTCGGGTCCTACTTGGACTTACGCTTGGACTTGGACATGGGCCTTAAAGTACGACTTCTGATCTTTCCGATGGCGCCCATTTCGCTTTAATAGGTCCCATGGATCCGGAGTTATTAGAGGTTAAACATTTCTATTTACCGCCTAAAACCAATTTTACAATTTCAAGGTTAAATATTTCGGGTCCTACTTGGACTTACGCTTGGACTTGGACATGGATCTTAAAGTACGACTTCTCATCTTTCCGATGGCAACAATTTCGCTTTAATAGATCTCATGGATCCGGAGTTATTAGAGGTTAAACATTTCTATTTACCGCCTAAAACCAACTTTACAATTTCAAGGTTAAATATTTTGGGTCTTACTTGGACTTATGCTTGGACTTGGACATGGACCTTAAAGTACGACTTCTGAACTTTCCGATGGCATCCATTTCACTTTAATAGGTCTCATGAATCCGGAGTTTTTAGAGTTACCGCCTAAAACCTATTTTACAATTTCAAGGTTAAATATTTCGGGTCCTACTTGGACATGGGCCTTAAAGTATGACTTCTGATCTTTCCGATGGCACCCATTTCACTTAAATAGGTCTGATGGATCCGGAATTATTAGAGGTTAAACATTTCTATTTACCGCCTAAAACCTATTTTACAATTTCAAGGTTAAATATTTCGGGTCCTACTTAGACTTACGCTTGGACTTGGACATGGGTCTTAAAGTACGACTTCTGATCTTTCCGATGGCGCCCATTTCGCTTTAATAGGTCCCATGGATCCGAAGTTATTAGAGGTTAAACATTTCTATTTACCGCCTAAAACCTATTTTACAATTTCAAGGTTAAATATTTCGGGTCCTACTTGGACTTACGCTTGGACTTTAACATGGGCCTTAAAGTACGACTTCTGATCTTTCCAGTGGCGCCCATTTCGCTTTAATAGGTCCCATGGATCCGAAGTTATTAGAGGTTAAACATTTCTATTTACCGCCTAAAACCTATTTTACAATTTCAAGGTTAAATATTTCGGGTCCTACTTGGACTTACGCTTGGACTTGGACATGGGCCTTAAAGTACGACTTCTGATCTTTCCGATGGCATCCATTTCGCTTTAATAGATCCCATGGATCCGGAGTTATTAGAGGTTAAACATTTCTATTTACCGCCTAAAACCAACTTTACAATTTCAAGATTAAATATTTTGGGTCCTTACTTGGACTTATGCTTGGACTTGGACATGGACCTTAAAGTACGACTTCTGATACTTCCGATGGCATCCCATTTCACTTTAATAGGTCTCAGTGGATCCGGAGTTTTTAGAGTTACCGCCTAAAACCTATTTTACAATTTCAAGTTTAAATATTTCGGGTCCTACTTGGACTTACCCTTGGACTTGGACATGGGCCTCAAAGTACGACTTCTGATCTTTCCGATGGCACCCATTTCACTTAAATAGGTCTGATGGATCCGGGATTATTAGATTTTAAACATATCTATTTGCCGACAAGTGCTTTCTGCACGATTAGGGTTGCCAGGTAATTTTATTTTGGCACGATCTGAAAGTATGGCCTCAGACCTTTCCTATGACACCCACTTAATTTTAATAGGCCCTATGGATCGGGAGTTGTAAGCGTTTAAAAATTTTTGTTTACCGAAGTTTGCTTGCTGCTAGATTCTGTTAGCCTGGTATTTGAAAAAAATCCTGATGAGAATTTTGCATAGAAAAACTCTTTGTATGTGTGAGTGAATAAATACTATTTTACATTTTTGTACACTTTTAAAGTTAAATTTTCGGGTACTACTTGGACTTACGCTTGGACTTTAACATGGGCCTTAAAGTACGACTTCTGATCTTTCCAATGGCGCCCATTTCGCTTTAATAGGTCCCATGGATCCGGAAGTTATTAGAGGTTAAACATTTCTATTTACCGCCTAAAACCTATTTTACAATTTCAAGGTTAAATATTTCGGGTCCTACTTAGACTTACGCTTGGACTTGGACATGGGTCTTAAAGTACGACTTCTGATCTTTCCGATGGCGCCCATTTCGCTTTAATAGGTCCCATGGATCCGAAGTTATTAGAGGTTAAACATTTCTATTTACGCCTCTAAAACCTATTTTACCAATTTCAACGGGTTTTACAATATTTCGGGGTCCCTACTTGAACTTTACGCTTGGAACTTGGCCATGGGCCTTTAAAGTAACGACTTTCTGATCATTCCCGATGGCGCACCATTTTCGCTTTAAAGGTTCCCGTGAATCCGGAGTTATTAGAGTTACCGCCTAACCTATTTTACAATTTCACTTTTTAAATATTTTCAGGGTCCTACTTGGACTTACCCTTGGACTTGGCCCCATGGGCTTCAAAGTCCGACTTCTGATCTTTTCCGATGGCCACCCATTTCACTTAAATAGGTCTGATGGATCCGGAACTATTAGAGTTTAAACCATATCTATTTGACCGACAAGTGCTTTCTGCACGTAGGGTTGCCCAGGTAATTTATTTTGGCACCGATCTGAAAAGTATGGCCTCAGACCTTCCTATGACACCCATTTAATTTTAATATAGACCCTATGGATTCGGGAGTTGTAAGCGTTTTTACAAATTTTTGTTTACCTGAAGTTGCCTTGCTGCTTAGATTCTGTTAGCCTGGTATTGAAAAAAATCATGATGAGAATTTTGCATAGCAAAACTCTTGTATGTGTGAGTGAATAAATACCTATTTTACATTTTTGTACACTTTTAAAGTTAAACTTTTCGGGATACTTACTTGGAACTTACGCTTGGAACTTTTAACATGGGCCTTAAAGTACGACTTCTGATCTTTCCAGGGCGCCCATTCGCTTTAATAGGACCCATGGATCCGAAGTTATTAGAGTTAACCAGCCTAAAACCTATTTTACAATTTCAAGGTTAAATATTTCGGGTCCTACTTGGACTTACGCTTGGACTTGGACATGGGCCTTAAAGTATGACTTCTGATCTTTCCGATGGCACCCATTTCACTTAAATAGGTCTGATGGATCCGGAATTATTAAAGGTTCAACATTTCTATTTACCGCTTAAAACCTATTTTACAATTTCAAGGTTAAATATTTCGGGTCCCACTTGGACTTACGCTTGGGCTTTAACATGGGCCTTAAAGTACGACTTCTGATCTTTCCAGTGGCGCCCATTTCGCTTTAATAGGTCCCATGGATCCGAAGTTATTAGAGGTTAAACATTTCTATTTACCGCCTAAAACCAATTTTACAATTTCAAGGTTAAATATTTCGGGTCCTAGTTGGACTTACGCTTGGACTTGGACATGGATCTTTAAAGCACGACTTCTCATCTTTCCGATGGCAACAATTTCGCTTTAATAGATCCCATGGATCCGGATTATTAGAGGTTAAACATTTCTATTTACCGCCTAAAACCAACTTTACAATTTCAAGATTAAATATTTTGGGTCTTACTTGGACTTATGCTTGGACTTGGACATGGACCTTAAGTACGACTTCTGAACTTTCCGATGGCATCCATTTCACTTTAATAGGTCTCATGGATCCGGAGTTTTTAGAGTTACCGCCTAAAACCTATTTTACAATTTCAAGGTTAAATATTTCGGGTCCTACTTGGACTTACGCTTGGACTTGGACATGGCCTTTAAGTACGACTTCTGATCTTTCCGATGGCACCCATTTCACTTAAATAGGTCTGATGGATCCGGAACTATTAGAGTTTAAACATATCTATTTGCCGACAAGTGCTTTCTGCACGATTAGGGTTGCCAGGTAATTTTATTTTGGCACGATCTGAAAGTATGGCCTCAGACCTTTCCTATGACACCCATTTAATTTTAATAGGCCCTATGGATCGGGAGTTGTAAGCGTTTAAAGATTTTTGTTTACCGAAATTTGCTTGCTGCTTGATTCTGTTAGCCTGGTATTTGAAAAAAATCCTGATGAGAATTTTGCATAGAAAAACTCTTTGTATGTGTGAGTGAAAAAATACTATTTTACATTTTTGTACACAATTAAAGTCAAATTTTCGGGTCCTACTTGGAATTACGCTTGGACTTGGACATGGGCCTTAAACTACGACTTCTGATCATTCCGATGCCACCCATTTCGCTTTAATAGGTCCCGTGGATCCGGAGTTATTAGAGGTTAAACATTTCTATTTACCGCCTAAAACCTATTTTACAATTTCAAGGTTAAATATTTCGGGTCCCACTTGGACTTACGCTTGGACTTGGACATGGGCCTTAAAGTACGACTTCTGATCATTCCGATGGCGCCCATTTCGCTTTAATAGGTCTCATGAATCCGGAGTTATTAGAGTTACCGCCTAAAACCTATTTTACAATTTCATTTTTAAATATTTCGGGTCCTACTTGGACTTACCCTTGGAATTGGACATGGGCCTTAAAGTACGACTTCTGATCTTTCCGATGGCACCCATTTCACTTAAATAGGTCTGATGGATCCGGAACTATTAGAGTTTAAACATATCTATTTGCCGACAAGTGCTTTCTGCACGATTAGGGTTGCCAGGTAATTTTATTTTGGCACGATCTGAAAGTATGGCCTCAGACCTTTCCTATGACACCCATTTAATTTTAATAGGCCCTATGGATCGGGAGTTGTAAGCGTTTACAGATTTTTGTTTACTGAAATTTGCTTGCTGCTTGATTCTGTTAGCCTGGTATTTGAAAAAAATCCTGATGAGAATTTTGCATAGAAAAACTCTTTGTATGTGTGAGTGAATAAATACTATTTTACATTTTTGTACACTTTTAAAGTTAAATTTTCGGGTACTACTTGGACTTACGCTTGGACTTTAACATGGGCCTTAAAGTACGACTTCTGATCTTTACCTATTTTACAATTTCAAGGGTTAAATATTTCGGGTCCTTACTTGGACTTTACCTTGGTACTGGACATGGGTATTAAAGTTTACGACTTCTGATCTTTCCATGCCCCATTTCGCTTTAATATGTCCCATGATCCGAAGTTATAGAGGTTACACACATTTCTATTTACCGCCTAAAACCTATCTTTCACAATGTCAAGGTTAAATATTTCGGGTCCCACTTGCGACTTACGCTTGCGACTTTAACATGGGACCTTAAGTACGACTTCTGATCTTTTTGATGGCGCCCCTTTCGCTTTAATAGGTCCCATGGAATCCGAAAGTTATTAGAGGGTTAAACGTTTCTAATTTACCGTCCTAAAACCTATTTTACAATTTCAAGGTTAAATATTTCGGGTCTTACTTGGACTTACGCTTGGCTTGGACATGGACCTTAAAGTACGACTTCTGAACTTTCTGATGGCATCCATTTCACTTAATAGGTCTCATGGATCCGGAATTATTAGAGTTTAAACATATCTATTTGCCGACAAGTGCTTTCTACACGATTAGGGTTGCCAGGTAATTTTATTTTGGCACGATCTGAAAGTATGGCCTCAGACCTTTCCTATGACACCCATTTAATTTTAATAGGCCCTATGGATCGGGAGTTGTAAGCGTTTAAAGATTTTTGTTTACCGAAATTTGCTTGCTGCTTGATTCTGTTAGCCTGGTATTTGAAAAAAATCCTGATGAGAATTTTGCATAGAAAAACTCTTTGTATGTGTGAGTGAATAAATACTATTTTACATTTTAGTACACTTTTTAAGTTAAATTTTCGGGTTCTACTTAGACTTACGCTTGGACTTTAACATGGGCCTTAAAGTACGACTTCTGATCTTTCCGATGGCGCCCATTTCGCTTTAATAGGTCCCATGGATCCGAAGTTATTAGAGGTTAAACATTTCTATTTACCGCCTAAAACCTATTTTACAATTTCAAGGTTAAATATTTCGGGTCCTACTTGGACTTACGCTTGGACTTGGACATGGGCCTTAAAGTACGACTTCTGATCTTTCCGATGGCACCCATTTCACTTAAATAGGTCTGATCGATCCGGAATTATTAGAGTTTAAACATATCTATTTGCCGACAAGTGCTTTCTGCACGATTAGGGTTGCCAGGTAATTTTATTTTGGCACGATCTGAAAGTATGGCCTCAGACCTTTCCTATGACACCCATTTAATTTTAATAGGCCCTATGGATCGGGAGTTGTAAGCGTTTACAGATTTTTGTTTACTGAAATTTGCTTGCTGCTTGATTCTGTTAGCCTGGTATTTGAAAAAAATCCTGATGAGAATTTTGCATAGAAAAACTCTTTGTATGTGTGAGTGAATAAATACTATTTTACATTTTTGTACACTTTTAAAGTTAAATTTTCGGGTACTACTTGGACTTACGCTTGGACATGGACCTTAAAGTACGACTTCTGATCTTTCCAATGGCGCCCATTTCGCTTTAATAGGTCCCATGGATCCGGAGTTATTAGAGGTTAAACATTTCTATTTACCGCCTAAAACTTATTTTACAATTTCAAGGTTAAATATTTCGGGTCCTACTTGGACTTACGCTTGGACTTGGACATGGATCTTAAAGTACGACTTCTGATCTTTCCGATGGCAACAATTTCGCTTGAATAGATCCCATGGATCCGGAGTTATTAGAGGTTAAACATTTCTATTTACCGCCTAAAACCTATTTTACAACTTCAAGGTTAAATATTTCGGGTCTTACTTGGACTTACGCTTGGACTTGGACATGGACCTTAAAGTACGACTTCTGAACTTTCTGATGGCATCCATTTCACTTTAATAGGTCTCATGGATCCGGAATTATTAGAGTTTAAACATATCTATTTGCCGACAAGTGCTTTCTACACGATTAGGGTTGCCAGGTAATTTTATTTTGGCACAAGCTGAAAGTATGGCCTCAGACCTTTCCTATGAAACCCATTTAATTTTAATAGGCCCTATGGATCGGGAGTTGAAAGCGTTTAAAGATTTTTGTTTACCGAAGTTTGCTTGCTGCTTGATTCTGTTTGCTGATCTATTTACATTTAAACCTACTTTGACTACCTTTCATGGCCTTAAAGCGACTTCGATTCCGATGGCGCCCATTTCGCTTTAATAGGTCTCATGGATCCGGAGTGATTAGAGTTACCGCCTCTAAAACCTATTTTACAATTTCAAGGTTAAATATTTTCGGGTCCTCTTAGAATTACGCTTGGACTTGGACATGGGCCTTAAAGTACTGACTTTCTGATCTTTTCCCGATGGCAACCCATTTGCACTTAAATAGGTCTCATGGATCCGGAATTATTAGAGTTTAAACATATCTATTTGCCGACAAGTGCTTTCTGCACGATTAGGGTTGCCAGGTAATTTTATTTTGGCACGATCTGAAAGTATGGCCTCAGACCTTTCCTATGACACCCATTTAATTTTAATAGGCCCTATGGATCGGGAGTTGTAAGCGTTTAAAGATTTTTGTTTACCGAAATTTGCTTGCTGCTTGATTCTGTTAGCCTGGTATTTGAAAAAAATCCTGATGAGAATTTTGCATAGAAAAACTCTTTGTATGTGTGAGTGAATAAATACTATTTTACATTTTTGTACACAATTAAAGTTAAATTTTCGGGTCCTACTGAGCCTTACGCTTGGACTTGAACATGGACCTTGAACATGGAGCCTTAAAGTACGACTTCTGATCTTTCCGATGGCATCCATTTCACTTAAATAGGTCTCATGGATCCGGAATTATTAGAGTTTAAACATATCTATTTGCCGACAAGTGCTTTCTGCACGATTAGGGTTGCCAGGTAATTTTTTTTTGGCACGATCTGAAAGTATGGCCTCAGACCTTTCCTATGACACCCATTTAATTTTAATAGGCCCTATGGATCGGGAGTTTTAAGCGTTTAAAGATTTTTGTTTACCGAAATTTGCTTGCTGCTTGATTTTGTTAGCCTGGTATTTGAAAAAAATCCTGATGAGAATTTTGCATAGAAAAACTCTTTGTATGTGTGAGTGAATAAATACTATTTTACATTTTTGTACACAATTAAAGTTAAATTTTCAGGTCCTACTGAGACTTACGCTTGGACTTGAACATGGACCTGGCAACCCTAATCGTGCAGAAAGCACTTGTCGGCAAATAGATATGTTTAAACTCTAATAATTCCGGATCCATGAGACCTATTTAAGTGAAATGGGTGTCATCGGAAAGATCAGAAGTCGTACTTTAAGGTCCATGTCCAAGTCCAAGCGTAAGTCCATTCGTGCCATCGGAATGATGAGAAGTCGTACTTTAAGGTCCATATCCAAATCCAAGCCTGAGTCTAAGTAGGACCCGAAATGCTTCTTACTGCAGCGGCGAATTCGATACTGAATTCTTTTCATTCAGTGTAGAAATATTTCTCTGTAATTTTGATAGAAAAACCAAAACATTAATTCTTCAATTGTATATTTCTTATTATATTTCTCACAGAAAAAAAAATAAATGGAAGATAAAGAATTGTTCATAAGTAATTTTTATTTAAAAGCTTAAATTTAATCTCAATTTATACGTTTTTCCTTTTTTAATGTTATTTTTTGAACTTTACTTATGTATTTCTTATCATTTGAGTTAAAATTTATTTTTATCAATAATTACATGTACAATTTCGGTAAAGTGCATTTATTATTAACTTAGATTATAGATTTAAATTTATTTTTGTTTGTAATTATAATTAATACAATAAAACAATTTGTAGTATAAAAATGAAAAAAACTCTTTTATAAATCCAATATTTACGAATTAAACAAAAGAGTAGAACAGAAATTTTAATAAAAAGAAAACTTATTTATTTATTTAAAAATAATGAAGAAAAAAAAAATAGATTATTAACAAAAAATGAGAACAAAATTATGATTATATGTTAAAAACATAAAATTAGAAATTATTTAATAGGAAATGAATAACAATTACTATTTTTAAAAATATATTTTAATGATAATTTTGTTAAGAATTTTGTAGGCAACAATTTGAATACTTTTTTTTATATTTAATGTGATGATTTGTAAGAGTATGTCTCATTAAATGTTTAAACGCATTTGGACACAATTTGAAAGATATTAGATTTGAACAGTTTTTTTTTTTACGAAAACATATATTTTTCTTTAAAATTACAATTCCAATCCAGTTTCAATCAAACTCAAACATTACTGCACATTTCACCTTTTTCATAAAGAAATTATTTCTATTTCATTTTTCTTTAAGCCGGCTTGTAAATTAAATGAATGAAATTAGTTAAACCATGTTATCTGTTTATCTGCATCGATACAACTGTCTAATGTACAGTGTAAGGGACTCTTCGTATATATTTTTCAATTTTAAGAATTTATTTTCACTTCAATTTCACTTTATCTTTAAAGCATTTCAAAAATGATTAAGAAATTCTGCATTTAAAGAAAAATTCTTACTTCAAAATTTTATTAACGAAAGTTTTCATATTTCTTTTATTTTAATTGAAAATTTTATAATCAAAAAATAGAATTTAGAATGTTTTCTGTTTTTTTTTTTTTGAATTTTGTTAAACATTTATAATAATACAATGCTAAATTCAAATTACAAGGAAAAAATAAAACAAAACGAAAAATATAAGCAAAATATGTTTTTTTTTTTTTTTGTTTCTAATTTATTATAATTTTCTAACATTTGTTTCCCTCCATCGAAATAACTAAAGTACCCCATATTTTTAATTTCTAATATTTCTGGTTTGACGTTTCTTTTATTCTTATAAAAGTTCATCTCTAACTAAATCCTGTACCAGCTGCTGTCGTTCAACCTCTTGTCTGCGGCGTCTCTCCAATTCAGCCAATTCGACGATATTGGCTATCGGTACATTTTCCATTTCTTCTTGTTCTCGGGCCGCAGCATCGGCCTCTTCTTGTTGTTTTTTACGATGCTCATAGTTGACTAATCGTTGACCCACCAAATATTTATCCACCTTAATAGCTACGTATAATTTTTTAAATTGCCTGATTTGGAAATAAACGAGACCAATGGCTCCAATGACAGAAAAGAATACCGGATACACAAAGTGGGCTATTTCCAATTGGACCCAAGGATCTTTGAAAAATATGGGCAATATAGAATGCGCCAGAACGTAAGGTATGGCCAAAGCTAGGCCAAAGCAAGTGATAACTGGTGTCGCCAATTCGCTGATTAAGAATTTTAAATCAATATCTCTAAGGCCATCACGATAGGCACGCTCCAAAGCCCTTTTCAAATGCCAATCAGGACCCATTAGTGTTAAAGCAATCGCTATTTTTGTATATAAAACACCTAAAGCCCAATCTTGCCAAATGAAATAGATGGGTGTCTGTCGTACGCCTACGCGTACTGGTATCACAACGACCAATTCCAATAGCAAACCGAACAGTAAAGGTATAACACCCAACATTAGGACTATAATCAATACGGGTAGAGCGTAAGAGGCACCCACTTTTAGCCATTGTTTGATTTTATCCATTACAGCGGCTCTGCCTTGTGGCAATAAAGTTACAGCTATGGCTATTGCCCTTGTTATCATCCAACACAAATAAGTGCCCAAGGCAGCGGTATACAATTCATGGGGCCGTGGTGTCACCTCTGTACTTTGTACCACAACCTGGCTCGTTATACTGCCCACCGACCACAATGACATTACTTGGCGTCCTATCCACACGGGCACAGTGAGTGTTACCAAAGATGCTACAATTAATGATATGCACATGAAAAATATCAAACCACATAGTCTTAAGGGGAATATTGAGGGTTTTTCGTAAGGTTGAAAAGCCACTGGCACGTCACGGTGTATTATAGCATGATGCACAGCTGCCAGATTCCGTTCGGCTTGCGGTGGCGGCGGCGGTGGTGGTGGTGGAGGTTGCACCTGTGCTGGTTGTGCTGGTTCTGCTGGAGCGGCATTTGGATTTTCTTCTTCTGCATTTTCGTCATTGTTAACCTGAACGTTGTTTTCGCCATTTTCAGCTGCATTTTCGGCATTATTATTATTGTTGGCTTGATTATTGTTCGTAGGTTCTGTGACATCAGTGCCCAGAAGGTAGCTTCGTATGCCCAAGATCCATGAAACACAAATACACCATATACGCAGAAGCTTCTTTAACCAGACTCTTGTGTGAGACTGTTCGAAGAAGCCGGGTAAAATAATCTGAAAATTAAAATTAAATTTGATGACTTGGAAAGAAGGGTTTGTCTTATTTTTTTTTTTTAATACAAATAGTGACTGATTGTATGAATATTCCATTGCATTGTTGCAATGAATAAAATCCAAAAGATCTGGGAAAAGTAATGTCACAGTTTTATTGTAAATGAAAAGGCACGAAAAGCACATGAAAATTTCGCAGAAATTATCTCAGTTAGACCTTGCACCACATTTATGTGAAAACAAACCGAAACTAATCTAGACCTGGATATTACAAAACTATATTACTGGCGTTTCTAAAGGCTGATATTTTACAAAGTGCACAGAAACTTAGAACTTAAAGAATCATTTTTATCAATCAATTTCCAAAATGGTGTCTCATATTTTAAACAATGTCCACTATAACGCTCTTTTAATAACAACATAAAGCCTTATATGTTATCATCTACAGAAAATTCTACAACCTTCAGTTTCTTATGATTTGATTTGTTTAATTTAATATTTTGCGACCTTGAATTTTAATTTCAAAATAATTTCCGTTATAGCACCAAAATAAAACCCTTAAAAGCTTAAAAATACTTCACTTTCATAAACTTGTCTCGAAATTCTATTCTTACCTGCAATAAGAGCAACTGCAAACTTAGTTCATTTACTTCCGAATCACCAGATAAAGTATACGGTAAAAATGTGGGCCAAACATTTTTTAATATGCGTATAGGAATCCAAAGCATTAAAAGAACAACCGATCCAAATATCATAGCTGAAGATATTAAACGACGAACATGTCTTAAAATTGGCAAATGAATCATTTCCTAAAACAAAAAACCAAAACAAGCACAAAGTAAATTTTAGGAAATATTTTTAAGTGTTTACAAACATACTTGTATGGGACTGAAATCAGGATCATTTAAATTTCTTAAGAACCACAATACACCCGGTCGTAAAACTTCTCGTAGTAGTGAGATGAAAGCAGCGAAATAGTATACATAAACCATACCAAACATCCAATGAACAAAGAGCGAGGTGCCAGGAGCAGCTCTAAAACTAGCCTTGCGATCTTTAAGACTAAAAATGCAATAAAATTTATTCAATTTTCATTTACTACTTTAAAATAAAGCAATACTTACGTAGCGTCAAATAATGGCAGTGAACAGATATCTAACCACCAACCGCACACTAATGGCAGCACGCCTATCTCCACCACCGATAATAGCGACACCTTTACGACTATGTAGCACAGGCCAATCAGACTTCGAACTCTTCTCATATGGAATGCTTTTGCCAAAAAATGTAATACAACTAAGATGTGGCCAATAAAACAATAACCAAAAAGTGTTGTTATCAAGCCATGAAAATGTAGTAAAGGCTTATCGGGATTCAAAAGATTCATCGATTGCAAAATGAAGTGTCCAATACAATAAGGACAAAATGCGAAGGCAAAAATAAGCATAACATTTAAGGAGATAATCCAAAAGACATGTTCCAGAAATACCAAAGAAGCCATCCAAGCCTAACAAACGTTCCCAAGTCAATTCTTCGGCAGCTCGATCCCATTCCATCGGATTCCAATTCGGTTCGTCATTCTCATTATCAGCAGCGTTGGCAGCTGCATTGTTATTTTGATTATTATTTAAGCCGCCTGCCAGGGCAGGAGGTAATTGTGGACCGAATTCCAAAGGTGGATCACCCTCGTTTTCTGCTGGGTCTGCTACAGCTGGAGCGTTATTGTTCATGGGTTCCACTACAGGTGCTTCAACGTTATTGTTGTTTTCATTGACGACTGGTGGTAACAATGGCTCATTTTCATTGCCAGCTTCTACCTGGACTTCGTTATCTACAGCCGGTATGGCTTCTTCTAAAATATTACCAACGCCTTCATTGTCGACATTATTACCAATGGCGTCTGGCGCTGCAACTACAGCTTCAGCTTCACCCGGAATAGGTATTAAATCTGCATCATCGTCATTATCATTGTTGCCATTTGCTTCTGCTCCACCGACGGCAGGTACGTCATCACGTTCCAACCAATCAGGGCCTCCACCCAGTAATATCTGTTCTCTCAGCCACACCAGGCCAATAAAGGACAATAAGGTACAGGTCACTACAAAACACCCACGAAATACATCGGAGGCCAAATTCTCCGTGGAAAACACATCAAAAGGCAAAGAAAGTATCATATCGAAAGAAGAAGCTCGAAACAAATAACGATAAGTCCTGTAGGCCGACAATGGTACAATAACAAACCAGGCTAAACCCACTAAGGAATAATGAGCCCAAGATTTGGCGGCCTTCATAATAGCCGATAATAAGCCTCCGGCAACATCTCGCAATGGCAGAACCCTCGGCATATCAGGCGAATAGATGGGCTGAAAACTGAAGCGATGTCCGCATAATTCACAATATTCCTTGTGCGAATAGCGCATCCATTGCATTAGACAATCCTGATGAATATACTTAATACTACCCGTGCACACGCACGGATAGAAAAGAGGACGATCGGACTGGGCCTCACAACGACAGACGCGACAAATGTCGCCTTGTGACAAGTCATCCATTGTTTACAACACAAAAAAAGCTCTGAACTTTTTTGCTTCCCCAGAAAATCTTTAAATATGCATCAGGATTTTTGCAAAAAAAATCCTTTTCGCTTCACTATACTTTTGCAAGCTTGTTATTCCTTTATATCACACTTTCTATTAAAATTTGTCGAAATTTTTCTTCCAAAAAAACACTTTTTTTCCTTTATTAATTGCAACACGTCAATTTATCAGTTACAGCTGTTTGTTTCTCATATACATTTAGGTTGTAGTTGTTTTTGTTTTCAAATAAATGTCAAACGTAATTTGTTATTGTAATCATCAAACTGTTTTATTCTTTTGCGCATTACATTTGTTTTAATTTTTAGAAAAGATTTCCTGTACAAAAGAATATAATTCGGTAATTTATATTGATGAATAATATTTAATAAAGCATTGACAAATGCTAATATTTGTTTTTGTATTAATAATTATAATTTTTTTTTAAATTTATTGAACGGCATTGCCAGCACTTAAATGAAACGAAAGCTACCATATTATTTTAAAATATTAAAACCTAGCAACAGCTAATCCAGACTGTAATTTATAATATTAACCGCAGCTTTAAAAAATATAATTTATATCTAATTTTAAACTTAAGGAAAAAAAATAATTTCTGTATGTTATGTCATATACATACATTTTTAAAGCTGCGAGGATGTTCTTAATAGATTTTATATGCAGGTGGATCTCGATTTTCCGTGATGGTCGGGATCGAAAGCATTCTGTATACCAATTTTGGCAAGTTTTTTAATAGATATTTTTATTAATTATTAAATGAGTATGTACATATTTATATAAAAACTTAATAATTTAAGGATTTTATATTCATACATATATAAAAAAATAAATTTGTCCGAAAACAGTTATATAAGGGAATTCCCCTTTTTCGCATGTTTATCCAAAATAAACTAAAATCGATGAAACAATTTTCTTTTTCCATCTTGGATAATTCGTATAAGGAAGTTATAGGCATGTTTATATAAATTTTTAATATTTCCTTCAAATTAAATACCGGGAATGAACGACATTTCGTTACTTTCAGTCTGGCAACTTTTGCACTCAGCTGTTGTCAAACAGTACGTTAAGTGCATGCTATTGAGAAAACAAAGTAGAATTCGAAAACATTCTATCTTATAGCTTACTTCATAATTACCGATAAAAAAATTTAACGTGTAGAAATGTAAGAAAAGTTTGTCAAATTTATTTTTTTTTATTTTAAATATCATAAAACCTTTAATTTCAGAAATTAAAAGTAAGATGATGCGCTCAGTTTTGCAAAAAGCCGGACAACATGCTTTGCCTCGTATGGGTATACGATCAGTAGGCACTAGCGGCATAAAGCATGAAATTTTCCAAGTACAGAGCTCTGAAGATTTCGAGAAGAAGGTCAAGAAAAGCGATAAAGTTGTTATAGTCGATTTTTTTGCAACGTAAGTGAATGGTTTGATATGCCATTCTGCGACGCTAATGGTGAAATTCAATTTTTTAATATTATATAATTAAATTTGTTTGCGTTCTTTTCAGATGGTGCAACCCCTGCAAAATGTTAACACCCCGCTTGGAATCAATTGTTGGCGAAAAAGCCGGCGCTGTCAAACTAGCTAAAGTTGACATTGATGAACACAGCGAATTAGCATTGGATTACGATGTGGCTGCTGTACCAGTGCTTATGGCCATGAAAGATGGCAAAGTTGTTAATCGCATGGTGGGTCTACAAGATACTGATAAACTTAGAGCCTGGATTGAAAAAACCGTTGAGGAAAATAAATAAATATAAGTATTTGGTATAATTATTTTAACATTTGTCTGGTACAGATGAGCACTTCACAAAAACAAATCTACTTATACGGAACAGCTTTAATTTCTCACAAGGTTTAAATATATATTTTCGTTTTATTTCGCTTAATTTTATTATGTACATCTTAAGTATGAATTTTCTAAATTGTTACCGTCTTTGAAAACATAATTTATGGTTAAGAATTTTTGTTTTTGGTAATAAACGAAAATTAAAGATTAAAAATTTCTTAGATGCTAACCCAAAGAATCTATGGTGAATGACAAATCATTTAATTTGCAAAGAACTAACCAAAAGGGATTCGGTACATGATAATACAGAATTTCTGCGAGGAAATTCTAATTATTTAGGACAATCGTAACTTATATAATATGATGGTCTAGACCTATAGGTGGATAAGCACGTTCAAGCCAAGCTCTTGAAGTTTTAAGCGGGTTACAGACCAACAGTTTTCGCCATTCAAGAACAACTCCCATTTAAAAATCGGGTCTGAAGGTGCTTTTATTCCTAGCAATTATGAAAGAAAAATAATTTTCCGAATAAGTGTTGGTATTGCTAGCCTTTAAAGAATTAAATTTAAGTTCTTAAGTTTGTGCAAAGAGCACAATATGGTTTATTTTATTCACGGTGTATCAGTGTGGTGTATAGGACTATACATTGGGTGAGGTAGAGAAATGTGTAATGCATTACCAGCAATATCTAACAATGAATTTCATTAACCGTTATTCTCACTTATAGCCGGTATAGTTAACTTTTCTAGAAGGAAATATAGTACAATTTAGTGCTTTTGTTGATTTCTTAATTTTATTGACTAACAGAACTAAATTGAATACCATCCCGGTGTACCCGGCCTTTTCTTATTACGCTCCAAGAAATTTTTAAAGCCTTGTTTCGAATCATCTAAAGCTTTTTCGTCTGCCTTTTTGTTTTCTACTTGTTTGGCGAATAGATCGGGGAAGGTAAATTCTTCTGTTTTAGGCTATAAAGACAATTTTTACGATTCCATTATAAAACAGGCACATTCAACAAGACTTCCAGATACTTACCATAGTTACATAAGCTATCTTCATGTCATCATTTTTGGTCACATACCCATAGGTGGTATCCCGCTTAGTTGAACCCAATTCAATGCGAGTTCTTACGTCTACCACTGGTATTTTGTAAATCTTTTCCAAATAATTTTTCACATCATATTTGGTCATCTGCATGGAGACGGAAAATGTGACAACATTTTTAGGCTGTTCTTCAAAAGGTTTAATGAGTTTCATCCAAAAATTAGGTAAAAACACACGCAGTTGTGGATTACCACGTTGATAAATGGGATACCAACGACTAGACATAGTTTTTATTCCCTCTTATTAAGACTTTTATTTAATATTTACAAAATTTTATAAAATAATGCTTCCAAGGGTTCCAAATCACAGCTGGTAAGAGTGGACAACCTTGTTTAAAAACGTAACAAAATATTATAATAAAAAATAATTATGTTTCGGAGTAGAATATAGGTAAATGGCAACACCATCATCTGTTTAGAATCATACATATAAAGCGCAAAAGTGACGGAGAACTCAGTGTCAAAAATTGTAGTCGTCGTTTATAATAATTAATATTACGCTAAAAGTCTGTTTTTAAAAGTGAAAAAGAATTTTTAATAGTAAAATGCCGATTTTAATTAAAACGTAAGTGTTGGATATATTTTCATTATCATATCTGTTTACATTCTTAAACGTACGCAGTGAGCGTGATTTTTTCGTAAAAAAAACAGAGTTGCCAAGTGCTTATTAAATAATATTAATAGCAATTGGTCTAGGTTACCCATGATATCGACTCAGCCTTGTTCTTAATTTTTTTTAATATGTCTCGTCTAGGATATAAGAAGCATTTTGTAAAGTAAAATTTTGTTTGTTTTTTAATGTGAAGTGAAAACGAAGGAGGTATATTTAACAAAATAACACATATGTAAGCTTTGCGTACCGAAGAGTGGCAACTTTTTGATTTGGTTTGGTTTTCATTTCCAACCAGTCCATTTTTGTTTACAAATAAAGTACAGAATTTCACAACTGTGCAATTACAATAATAAAGTTTACTGCTAAAATACGGCAATTTATCCAGAATAGTATTTTTGGTGAAATTAATTGAACATTTTAAAAATGGGCCCACCAAAAAAGTCGAAAAAGGAAAGGTTTGGTGGAGAAAAATTTGGTAAATATTTTTAAATTCGAAAAGTGTAAAGAAGTTAATAAAATATGCCTTATAGGCAAGAAGCGCCGTGCTGAGGATGAGGCGTACACACAGTTGGTGGATGACAATGACACCGTTGATATAAGTGAGTCGGATGGAGTACCAGGAGCAGCTTCCAAAAATGCTGAAGCCAACGATGAAAGTATAATAACCGATGAATATGGTGCCAAAGATTATCGTTCTCAAATGGAACTTAAGCCAGATCATCACAATCGTCCTATATGGGTTGCACCAAATGGTCACATTTTTTTGGAATCTTTTTCGCCGGTATATAAACATGCTCATGACTTCCTTATAGCAATTTCGGAACCAGTGTGTAGACCCGAACATATACATGAGTATAAATTAACGCCCTACAGTTTATATGCTGCAGTGTCAGTGGGACTGCAGACCCATGATATAGAGGAGTATTTAAAGAGATTGAGTAAAACTACTATACCGGAGGGTATTTTACGTTTTATCAGATTGTGTACTTTATCTTACGGAAAAGTGAAATTGGTTTTAAAGCAAAACCGCTATTTCATTGAGTCGCCCCATCCAGATATTCTACAAAAACTTTTGAAAGATCCTGTTATTCAGCAGTGTCGTCTAAAACGGGAAGAGGGAGAAGCTTTCATCCAAGGAACATTAGATGGTAAAGCAATTACCCAGTTTGGTACAAAACTACCGGACGGTTCTATAAAGCCGCCAGATGACAAAACAGAAGCGAGTACAGTTAATCCTGATGGTACCACAACCGTGCCTGATGATATTGCCAATTTCTATGATAAAATCGACAACGAGGAAGAAGACGAAGATGAAGCCAATTTGAAAACAGTGTCATTTGAAGTCAACCAAGAGAAAATTGAAATTATACAAAAACGTTGCATTGATATTGATTATCCTCTGCTGGCTGAATATGATTTTCGCAATGACACACATAATCCCGATATTAACATTGATTTGAAACCAGCTGCTGTGTTGAGGCCTTATCAGGAGAAAAGTTTGCGTAAAATGTTTGGTAACGGCCGTGCCAGATCGGGAGTTATTGTCCTACCTTGTGGTGCTGGTGGGTATAGTTTTAAATAACTTCGAGGTTATTTATCTCAATTAATAATTAAAAAATACAAATTTTTAGGAAAATCATTGGTAGGAGTGACTGCATGTTGCACGGTGCGAAAGCGAGCATTAGTACTATGCAACAGTGGCGTGTCTGTCGAACAATGGAAGCAGCAATTCAAAATGTGGTCTACTGCAGATGACAGCATGATTTGCCGTTTTACTTCTGAGGCCAAAGATAAACCCATGGGTTGTGGTATACTTGTTACAACCTATTCTATGATAACACATACCCAAAAACGTTCTTGGGAAGCAGAACAAACCATGCGTTGGCTGCAGGAACAAGAATGGGGCATAATGGTGTTGGACGAAGTACATACTATACCAGCAAAAATGTTTCGTAGAGTTTTAACTATTGTACAGTCGCATTGTAAACTTGGATTGACCGCTACTTTATTGCGTGAAGATGACAAAATTGCCGATTTGAATTTTCTTATTGGTCCTAAATTATATGAAGCCAATTGGTTGGAATTACAAAAAAAGGGCTTTATTGCTCGTGTACAGTGTGCTGAAGTATGGTGTCCCATGTCGCCGGAATTTTATCGTGAATATTTAACGGCCAAAACTTCAAAGAAAATGTTACTATACGTTATGAATCCTTCCAAATTTCGAAGCTGTCAGTTTCTTATCAAATACCATGAACAACGTGGTGATAAAACCATTGTTTTCTCCGACAATGTTTTTGCTTTAAAACACTATGCCATCAAAATGAATAAGCCTTTCATCTATGGTCCGACCTCACAGAATGAACGTATACAGATTTTACAAAATTTCAAATTCAATCAAAAAGTCAACACCATTTTTGTATCAAAAGTGGCTGATACCAGTTTTGATTTGCCTGAAGCCAATGTGCTTATACAAATATCTTCGCATGGTGGTTCGCGACGTCAGGAAGCCCAGCGTTTAGGTCGTATTTTACGTGCGAAGAAGGGGGCAATAGCGGAGGAATATAATGCTTTCTTTTACACATTGGTTTCACAAGACACTATGGAAATGAGTTATTCCCGTAAACGTCAACGTTTCTTGGTCAATCAGGGATACAGTTACAAAGTTATTACGCATTTAAGTGGCATGGATACTGATCCAGATCTTTTCTATAAAAATCGTGAAGAACAGGCTCAACTGTTACAGCAAGTATTGTCTGCCTCTGATCTAGATTGTGAAGATGAAAAGATTCCCGGTGAACCCGGTTATCGCCCAAGTGGTTCTGGAGGCCAGAAACGAGGCGGCTTGAGTTCTATGTCAGGTGGTGATGACGCCATTTACTACGAACATCGCAAAAAGTACTCCGGGAATGTTCATCCGCTGTTTAAGAAATTCAGAGCAGTTTAAACAATTTGAATTCTACATGATTTGTGGGGTTTTTCCTCTTATTTTTTTTTTTTTGCTATTATAAAATAAAAAATTATATTCAATGTTAAAGTTTTGTGTTTGATAAAAGTTGAATTTACGTTACAAACGTAAATTTAATATTAGAAGATATAGTTACAATCGGATCTACACTACAGAACGCCCCGACTACACGTCGGTCTAGGATAATCAACCCAGCGAAAGCTGTTACAACCGCAAGTTTGTTTCCAAAGGAAACACTCCCGACCACAGCAGCAGAGCTTTTATAAATAAAAAAAATTACAGTACAAAATCAGAATCTTACAACAGGTCACCAGCAGAATAACCGCTACGGAAACTGTACTGCGTGTCGCAGAGCAGATTGTTTAATTTAATATATTTCACCCAATACGCTGCTAATTTATATTACCTTTAAGCGGTAATGTTACGAGTTATTAGTTTCCCTCTTTTAAACAATTCAATCTCATCAATCTTTTAAAACACAGGATAAATACAAGAGTAGAAAAAGTGCTTCAAAAGTTGCCCAGTGGAAAAGCTTTTATCATCCTGCCCCGTTGTACATAAAAACAGAACGTATTGTACCATGTTGTGGAATTCAACGCTATTTAAAAATAGAGATTTAAAATAACATCAGCTATCTAATGTCCCCTCCCTCCAATTTTTGTCTTAATTTTATTGTAGAAAAACTTCTTCTGGCTTAAAGGAATGGGCCATTATAGAATTACAAGGTGATTTGGATGTGAGAGCTAACGAGGATATGCACGACCAATTTGTTGGCGATCTTTATTATAATAAATATGGCCAGCCGGTAAGATTAAATACACCATAATGGAAATGTTAACCCCTTAAGTTTACATAATTTTGTTGTCATAGACCTTAATTATTGGCCATCATATTTTGCAAGGCAGAGAACAAAAACTAGAGAAACCATTCGCTGTATTGGAGAAGTCTAAAACGAATGAAGGCCATCATTTACTCGATCAGACTGTGGAAAATCCAAATACCAGTGCAATGAATAATACCATCGAGCGCACATTGTTGGACAATACGGTGGCCTTAGAAAATAAAACGCTTCAGAAGACTGAATATACTGTGCAGGCTGTTATAACCAAAAAATTAATATTCAAATCTAGACCGAAGCCTATTATAGCTAATGTAGCAAAAACTGTATAGGTTTTCAGTATATTTATTTATTTTTTATGCTAATCTAGAATATAATCAATTAAGATCAATCAAAATGATATAAAAAAAACACGAGAAATATTAAACAATTTCCATTTCACGTTCAATGCCTACAAACTTTAGCTGTTCTGTAGGCCCATATCTGTAGTCAAAGAATAATTCCTCTCCCGGTTGTATAGCACGTTTAGCGAAAATGCCTATACGATGATCTCCGGTAACCATCATAACTTTAGCATAACAATTGGGATTGATCGAATGGTTGGCAAAACGAATTTTATTGCCTTTGCGGGTGGCATCGACAACGAAATCATTATTCAAATTAAATAAGAAAGAGCACATGTATTTGTCATACACTTTGCCACGACGATCGGCTTCGTCTTGTGATATAATTTCACCGCAATATTCAGAGATGAATTCATTCTTTTGTGCACCTTCCTTTAGGAATATGCCCCAACCAGCCACATCCGATGGTGCCATTAGCAAATGTTTATCTGCAGGAAAGATAATTATTTCGTTAAAATTTAAAATGATTGTAATATGCAATATAATGAAATCCAAAGGAGGAAAAGATGGCTATCTTTTCGCACAAAGAAATAGAATTTAGACTTACGTAAACCCCTTTGCACGCAGACATTCTTGCAAGTGATTTTAGCCAATTTGAATTGATCGGCTCCACATGCCTGGCACAAATCTGGATCACATTCTCGCACCGCCAAGTAACAGGGACATTGTTTCGTATTACATTGAGCCTTGCAACGGCAACCGGGAAAACGATTCTGACAATCACTGCTGCAATTACAAAACTTTTCACAAAAGTTTTGCGTTTGTATGCAAGAACAATTCATGTCACAGGGCCCTGGATGGTCACACGGTGTATAATTGTAGACATGATTCGAAGTGGAATCCTTTTTCAATTGTATCTTGCGACAATGCAGTGACCATAAGCGTTGCTTCTTTTTCTTCTTACGCGGTGGTGTATAATCTTGACGTAATTCCTCAATACTGAATTCTGCAGCCTCTTTCTGAGCAAACTCATAAACCTATTGGCACATGATGTTTGTTTATATGATGAAATAGTTCGTATTAAATATTCTATTAGGTTTTACGTACCTGTTGACATGTTTTGGTTAGCATGGTTTGTGCTATGGAGCAATAATTTTTCAAAAACACTTTATGCAGTGTACGGAATAATGATTGATCTGCTCCGGTCCAGTCGCATTTAGCATTTGTTGTATTCATCATGCCAGCTATAGTACAGCAATTGAATTAGACTTTGTTTTAAGACAGTTAAGATAGGCGCTCAGCTCTTTAGTGTTACCAAGTTTATGCTACTTCAACTACCAAGTGGCTTATTGAAATTATATCGAAATTAATGTAATTGGCTAACAGAGACATTACTTTGTATGATTGGTTGGAAAATGACGACTGCCATCGGTTAAAACCTTCAACTTTAAATAATGCTGGTACAGCATAAAAACGCCAAAAATGGCTGAAAACAATGTTTATAATTCGCAAATAAGTACACCATTACCAAAGTGGGTGTGCATTAGTGTTACTCTAGTAAATGTAAATAAGCAAATCCACAATGTTAAGATTTCAATACTTGGCACCATGCCTGAAAGCCCGTAAAACTTAACTGTTGTTTTGTTTGTACTTGTAGTTTTTGGAATATCTTGAAATATTCACAGCTTTTAAAATCGCTAACACTACGAACAAAAGCGCTTAATATATCATCATTACCCATTATAGAACTTATTTCAGCGGATGCAGCACTTGTAACTGCACCATTTTCTTTAGTTTGATCATTGTTGAACTCTTTATTACTAAATTGACTATTACTGTCATTGCTATCTTCAGAACTTGCCTCATTACAAGAATCAATTGGTGGTGTTTTACTATCAGCTGCCAGTTTTTCCTTCATGCCCTCCTACAATATAAATGAGAATCCAAAATAATAATAATAATAGTACGAAAAAATGGAAATTAATATATTGTTTACCAGAAGCATGTAACAATTATTGCTACAGGGCTCAGTGAATGGTTTCAGCTCGGGAAAACGACGTTTTTGCAAATTTGGTCCGGCATGTCCAACTTGTAGGCCTACGTAAGGTGAGTAATATTAAATAAATTATATTTTTTTTCTATAATTTATAGGAACTAGATTTAATGATTATTTTTATATTTTTTTTTGAACGAAATGTTTTTGAAATTTGTTATTTGTTTGGTTGATTGTTTGAGAATGAATAAGAGAAATATTAGAATATTTCAATGCCATTGAATTTGTTTAAAAAGAGTGCTAAGCAGAATATGGAAATTGTAATCAATTAAAAACCATAACACACATACAACATAATGCCAATTTAGTAAAGGGGAATTTTAATCATACATACGCAACAACATACCTTTCCCCTTAACAAATTTATTCATTTTTTTATTGCTTGATTTTTAATTTCATGTTTGAAAATTAAATAAAATTTAATTATGGCCAAAATAATAAAAAAAAACGAAAGAATATATGCAATGATGAATTTTTGCTGAGAACATCTGGTATATAGTATAATATATAGTAGAGTTAAGGATGTATTTTTTACACACTGTTTTACAGAACTTATTGTTAATTATGGTTCGAAAAATCTGAAGGATGATAACATCGAAAAATGGTAGAGATGGGTCATGATGTGTAGCAACATTCAAAAAAGAAAACATAGAACAACAAAGCTACAACTCACCGTGAGTTGGATGACCTAAATTTTTGTTAAATTTTTTTTTGCAAATATTATTGTTTTTTTTTTATAAAAATTGTTTATTGTCAAACGGCATAAAATTTTGTTTGAAACACGATTATTTAAAACCAATTAAATAATAAAAAAAAAGATAAAATAGTATTATAGTTAAATAATTTTAAAATAGAATTGATATTTTGTTGTACTTACGATGCAAGAAACAATCGTATTTAAAGCAGCGTCTACAGAAGAGAGTATGAAAGGAATGCAATGTTCTTTCGCGAGATACACTTTCAGCCTTCTCACCATCTATATTGGGTGTGCATTCTTGAGGACGTTCTGGATCCTGGTGTTCAGTTAGTTCGATATATCTAATAATAAGGAAATTTATAATCAATTCAATACAAAAAATGCCAAATATTTCTGTAGATGCATATAATCTACGAACAAGTGGGCAAGCTTGTTAGTCTTCATTCTAAACTGGCAAAAAAAGAATAGCGATTCTGGTTAAAAAACACCTGGATACAAACCGGCAAACCTCTTGAAGGTGCTTAAACTTACAAAACAATAGTAATTCTAATTAAAAAATACCTGCTTACAGTTTGAAATTTGACACATTATTGGTGCTTCACTTTCCTCACTTAAAGTTAAGTTTGAACAGACCAGACAATCGATAGAATATGCATGTGCTCAAACAAAACAAAACAAATAACAAACAATAAACAATAAATCTAAAATCATTATAGTCAAACGAAATATTCTGTCCTAACAAGTATCGAAAGAGAAATTAGAGCCTATTAAACTTTTTAAATGGTGATTATAACTGACAAATCATAAGAAACCTCTGCAGAAACTTTTAGAATCCTAAATGTCGAAACTGTCAATTTTCCCTCAACACCTTCTGTTTTTACTATTTCAACGTTGTTATGGAATATCCAAAACGTTTTTACGAAAAATTTCCCAAGTAAACCTCCTGGTAGCATATTTAATTTATATTTCAATACTCACTTTTCTTTCAATTCCTGTGGTGTACCTTTATCGGGAAAATTGGAGCTTATCGCTTGAAATATAATTGGCGGTGGAAACGGCATTTTTTCCTTAATTGGGTCTAATTTTTCTTCCTCATTATTTGTTTCCTTTTTGATATCTTTTGCTTCTTCCACTAGTTTGTCTTCATTACCTAATGGCTTTTCGTCCTTTTTCTCTTCGTCTGCAACTATATTTTTCTTATCATCAGCTTTTGTTTCAACTTCAGATTTTTTCTCTTCATCCTTTTCATTTAGAGTTTGATCATCTTTTTTATCTTTTTCCTTTTCCTCGGACTTTGTCTTACT
Organism: Sarcophaga peregrina; assembly: GCA_014635995.1. Taxonomy (NCBI): domain Eukaryota; kingdom Metazoa; phylum Arthropoda; class Insecta; order Diptera; family Sarcophagidae; genus Sarcophaga; species Sarcophaga peregrina. The sequence continues at coordinate 16,950,175 of CM025792.1, read as the reverse complement.
CTTTTTGTTGTCTTTATCTGTTTTAATTGTTTCAATTTTTAACGGAACTCCGGTAATTTCTTCAATTTCCTTTGGATAGCTACGCATAAGGGCATGTACCAGTTCAACAAATATGGAATCATCCATAAAGGAAGGATCCTTATCACCGTGAACTTTACCATCATAATTCTTAATCAGCTCTTCAATAAATTTGCCATCCTTATCCAAGACTTCATCACCCATATAGGGTATATTATGCAAAACGGTTTCATCTTCAACCATAAAGTTTTGTTGTGTAGGCGCCCATGTGTACATTGTCGGTATTGGTGTAACAGAGTTTATAACACAAATCGGTACCTGCTGTGTGCCCGAGCCGTTGTACATGGTAACTTCGGCGCGTTTAACACAATCCACATGAGGCGGATCATAGGGTTGGACCTGCCACACCTTTGGTTCACAATATAAATCTTGGACGTTGTAATTGTGCTCATCCCTAAGGTAAAGTTTTATTTAATTGAATGGACTTTATTCTTTGAAAGCAAACTTACCAATTCTTAATCCAGGCCTCTTTGATTTCATCTGCTCGTTTATAGCGTTTCTGTTGCCTTATTTTAATATATTCTTTTTTAACACGCTTCTTCCATTCCAAAGGCACCTTAACATTATTGGGCATTTCAGAAACTTTATTTTGAAAATGCTGGCTCTTCTTATTTATAACTTAATTTTAAAAATCTAATTTGATGTCTGGAAAAATTGTTGCACCAATGCTATAAGAAATAGTAGAATAGGGCGCCATAAACCACAAGCAGTTGTAATAAAAAGGAATTTTTAAGCTTTCCAAAGATGCCACACTAATAAAACGAAATGTGGGAATATTTAATACCGTAAGTATTATTATTATTGGTTTAAAGCATATCTGATAAATTTTGTTTACGATTAGTAGTCAATTACATTACTTTTGAATAATAATCGTGATGATTATATAATTTTATGAAAAATTTTTCCGAACTACTAATTGATTACGATTACAATATAATCAAAATATAATCAGGATTACTGGCGATCTGTCTAATAATCAAAAAGAATAAAATTTAGTCACTATAATTAGTTGTACAAATCTGGTAGCATTCATCGAACATTTCATTTTTTTATCTATTTCTTTGTGTTGCCCTGTTAAAAAAAATGTCACCGCATCGTTTATTACGAATGTCAGATTAAGAAAAAGTTGCAAATAAGAAAAATATTTACGAAATAAGTTAATTTTTCTTTAAAATATTTACACAATCCCTTAACAACAACATAAAAACTTTTGCAATTTTACAGAATTAAGAGAATATTTTGTGAACAAAATAAAACTCGAGCACAGAAGTAATTCTTATAAAAACCCAAAGCCAAGGGAAAAGGAACAGAAACTAAAACACAATATGGAACCATCAGCCTGTGAAGGTAAAAACCATTTTTATTTATGACTTTTTAACGAACTTTGATTATTTAAAGCAATTCTTTTTTCGTAATTACAGACTTAAAAGCTTTCGAAAGACGACTCACAGAGGTAGTGTCTTCATACAAGCCATCAACAGTACGTTGGAGAAGTAAGTTTAAATGATATCTCAGCTTTATATAAGATGGTGAAAAGAAATCCATTATTTTTGCCTGCAATTGGTGGTTTTTAGCACAGTTTAGCAATAATCTGGGGTAAGCGATTACAACAAACTTTTATTAGAATGAAAAATTACTACCAGACACTTGGGATGCATAAAAATCTCTTAATGTTATAAACGATAAGTGTAACTGGCTCTATGCTTTCCTATTCGCTCTATCTGGCCGCTTGCGACTATTGATTCCTTAAAATGTTTCAAATGTTACTAATGCAGAGCTGAATTTAAGAGTATGATACAGTATGTGTCTGTCCATTCTGACTGGCATTTCGCCATCCTTTTTTATATCACACACTTATCGTATGACCATCTGTCCAGTTGACTCGATTTTGTTGCCAAGCAAATTAGTCCAAGATTTTTTCTTTAAATTGTGAGGTACCCGTATATCGAATAAAATTATGCATCCATGATTTTTATGATGGGTATACACAAGGTATTCCCCAGTTTCGCATCTAGATAATCTTATGATTATGCATCCATGATTTTTATGATAGGTTTATACTACTTATTCCATAGTTTAGCATCTAGACAATCTTATGAAGTGCTTAATGAAATTCAAAATTACTCGAACGGAATCGACAATAGCAAAAAATTGGCTGTACCAGTACTAGTACCAGAAACCTAAATGCTACTCCTATTTGTACGCCAAAGTGAAAAGCGCTGCAGTCTACATTACAAGAGACTGCGAGATGGGGTCACTGACTTGGATTTGAAACAGATCTAAGCCGCAACAGATCCGTTGCGATGAGGAGGAGTTGGAAACTAACATTAACAGTCCAGCTGTAAGTAGGTTGAGGACGCTGGGCAGGGATTTCTTTAAAAGTTTTGAATTCTTTGTCTAGAGCAGATATTAAGGCTTTTTATAGATTCACAAATAGGTTAAGCTGGTTGAGAATTGCTAGGGCATCAAGGTTGTAGCCGCGATCTCTTCTGTATTTGTATTCCATGTTTTTCCATCGTCTCTTATAATGTCCCTTTCCTACCTCTTCTCCTTTTCCATATTTTCATATCTCACTATCCTCTCTCTCATTTATTTACAATGGGTCATTTTGACCTCTATGTATTGTACTTGTCCCAATGACAAGTATACATCCACAAACCTAACCTAACCTAAAAACTACTGTAAATGTAACATTTTTTCCCTTTGTTAATCTGAATTTTTAATGAAGAACTTTTAATGAATTTATAATGAAACTAACACTGAAGTTGTTTAATACAAAACTTATTTAGAATAAGACGTTAAATCTCTAATGCCACCTCCCTCCAAAAGTAATATTAAAGGGGAAATCATGGATTTCTTTTTCTTACGTCTTATATAAATATAAAATAAAATTCAAAACATGTTCTAAACTTATAATTCATAGTCGTTTTGGCTGTTATATCGCTTTGTACGGCTATTAGTGCCTGGTATTGGCTAAGAGATCCCCGCACATCTGTGGTACCTCTAACGGAATCACTGCTAATACATCCTGTCTTTACGTTTGCCACACTAATTTTAGGTATTTATATGTGATATGACAATACAAGTTTATTTCAGAAATAATCAAATATAAAATCCTTTTGCAGTTATATTATTTGTATTTGGTATCCACAAATTGGTAATTGCCCCTCAAATTATAACGTCGCGTATGCGTACTGTACTTAGCGATTTTAATATGAGCTGTGATGATACGGGGAAATTGATTCTAAAACCTCGACCAAATAATAATTAATAGAAATTCCTAAAGTACCTTTAAATGCTCGTGTTTTTTTTTTTTTAATTTAAGTTACAGGTTTTGTGTATGTAGAGTAGGTTATTTATGAATGTAATTTAATTATCAATTTCTGAATATCCTGATCTCCCGTTTATTTGTGAATTATTTGAAATGTTGGATGTTTTGACACAATAGTTTCTAAATTTTTTTAAATATTCCAAAATACAATCATTTTATCCCAAATAGTGACAATTTAAGTAATTAGCAAATGAAAAATATAATGGAATCTATTGCTCCTAATTCTATAAACAGGTGATTTTAATTTAAGCCCACAGAGTAAACGATAAAAATAGAGACAGTTGTCTCTGGGATTTATAAGCATTGTTAATATTAACTTACATATTAATCTAACAATTCTTTGTAATGAGAAAAGAAATTTTTAAAATTTGTAAAGAAGGTGCATTTTCTGGGTTTTTGTGCTCAATGGAATAATTAAACCCAGAAACAAAACTTTTATAGGAACTAAATTCAGTTTTTAAAACTGACTAGTCCATTAAATTGCGCTGCAATGTTTGCCTATTGATTACAAGGAGATAGAGGACCTGCCTAATGCTAGATTTGGGAAAATCTAATGGGATAAATCACTTTCACTTTATCTGACTTTGTATATAGTTTGAAATAATATGAAATGAAAAATATGGCTGTCATCAAATGCCTACTGACTGGTTACCAACCGATAAGGGAGATGCTTTTCGATTCAGACGGACGGCAACACCATTAGACCATTCGTTACATACTAATACGAAGCGGAGTCAGTAAACCAAACCGACTAATTCCTGCATTCCAACGGCAATCGTATCTACACTTCGGAACGACCCGGACTTACATCGGCCAAGGACTGTCAGTCAACCCAGCGAAAACCTGAAGCTTTTTGCCAAGACAGCAGCAGAGTTATTACAACAACAACTAATACCTGAGAATATTTGAATACAAATTCCATTTTGAAGCATTCATTAAGCAGTGCGGAACGTGAATGGTGAAATGGGCAACGGAGTTCTGCTCTAAGTGATTGAAGTAGAGGATGTTATAAAAATCATGCGAAAAACGATAATTAACTATGAAATTAGTTGCTCTAGACGAAAAAGGACAAGTTAAAGGAACAACTAACTCCTGACAATATTTGAATCCAAATTCCTTTTTGAAACATTTAATGTGTATGAAGTTAGCTACAAAAGTTATTTATTTTTACAGTGAATGTTATGTTATCGGACACTCCTAAGTTAACTTAATTGAAAACTTTGGAAAAGGGACGAAAGAAAATCGATTACAAATCACAAAAATAATGATAATTGGAGAAAAAAGGATTGTAAGACGAAGCTAAACATTTGAATTTTATAAAGCAACAAAAATATATGAAAATAACAAATTTCTTATTGGAGTTGGTAAGGTTGAAAAATCAAATATTTTACCAAATAAGTCCTCCATAAATTGGGTAAATTCAACAAAATTTAAAGAGTTGTGGTTTTCCGACCTAATGGCTCAATGGTTCATCAAGGATTCCAAAAGAGTTTTCGTTACGGTCGGATAACCCTTGTAATCGTAGATAGAGTCGACCGGAGCTGACTTTTTATACAGTTAACAAAATGCTTCATTCAAAATCAGAAAAATTTGACAAAAGTAAAAACGAAAATTTAATTAAATTTAAAAGCACATGATTTAAATATGGAGAGATAAATAAAAAAACATTAAAAATTGTAAATTCATATCTGTACATACACTATAATAGTTAAGATAAGCAAAAAATATTTTAAGGTAACTAGGCCTGTAATTAAAATTAAATATACTAATTATCCTCATGAAGAGCAACAACAATAAAGCCCATTTTGGATGCCAATGAAAAAATAAAGAAATTAGTTTGTCAACAAAATTTAAAGAGTTGTGGTTTTCCGACCTAATGGCTCAATGGTTCATCAAGGATTCCAAAAGAGTTTTCGTTACGGTCGGATAACCCTTGTAATCGTAGATAGAGTCGACGGAGCTGACTTTTTTATACCAGTTAACAAAATGCTTCATTCAAATCAGAAAAAATTTGACAAAAGTAAAAACGAAAAATTTAATTAAATTTAAAAAGCACATGAATTTAATATTGAGAGATAAATAAAAAACATTAAAAATTGTAATTAATATATGTACATACAATATAATATTTAAGAATAAGCAAATAAATATTTTAAGTTAACTAGGCCTGTAATTAAAATTAAATATACTAATTATCCTCATGAAGAGCAACAACAATAAAGCCCAATTTTGGATGCCAATGAAAAAATTAAAGAAATTAGTTTGTATCGAATGAAAACCTTAAAAAATAAACTAACAATTGTTTTGAATTTAAAAAAATCTTTATTATTTATAGTGTACATTATACTTAAACATCCATCCATTCACTTTAATAGGTCCCATGGATCCGGAGTTATTAAAGATTAAATATTTCTATTTACCGACTTAAACCTATTTTAAAATTTCATTGTTAAATTTTTCGGGTCCTACTTGGACTTACGCTTGGACTTGGATATGGACCTTAAAGTACGACTTCTGATCTTTCCGATGGCACCCATTTCACTTTAATTGGTCCCGTGGATCCGGAGATATTAGAGGTTAAACGTTTCTATTTGCCTACAAGCGCTTTCTGCACGATTAGGGTTGTCAGGTAATTTTATTTTGGCACGATCTGAAAGTATGGCCTCAGACCATTCCCATGACACTCATTTCATTTTAATAGGTCCCATGGATCGGGAATTATAAGCGTTTAAACATTTTTGTTTATCGAAATTTGCTTGCTGCTTGATTCTGTTGGCCTGGTATTTGGAAAAAATTTTGAAGAGAATTTTGCATGCAAAAACTGTCTGTATGTGTGGGTGAATAAATACTATTTACACTTTTGTACACTTTTGAAGCTAAATTTTCAGGTCCTACTTGGACTTAGGCTTGGACTTGCACATGGATCTTAAAGTACGACTTCTGATCTTTCCGATGGCATCCATTTCACTTTCATAGGTCCCATGGATCCGGAGTTATTAGAGATTAAATATTTCTATTTACCGACTTAAACGTATTTTACAATTTCAAGGTTAAATTTTTCGGGTGACTAAAACCTATTTTACAATTTCATGGCAAAATTTTTCGGCTCCTACTTGGACTTATGCTTGGACGTGGATATGGACCTTAAAGTACGACTTATGATCTTTTCGATGGCATCCATTTCACTTTCATAGGTCCCATGGATTCGGAGTTATTAGAGATTAAATATTTCTATTTACCGACTTAACCCTATTTTACAATTTCATGGTTAAATTTTTCGGGTCCTACTTGGACTTATGCTTGGACTTGGATATGGATCTTAAAGTACGACTTCTGATCTTTTCGATGGCATCCATTTTACTTTAATAGGTCCCATGGATCGGGAATTATAAGCGTTTAAACATTTTTGTTTATCGAAATTTGCTTGCTGCTTGATTCTGTTGGCCTGGTATTTGGAAAAAATTTTGAAGAGAATTTTGCATGCAAAAACTGTCTGTATGTGTGGGTGAATAAATACTATTTACACTTTTGTACACTTTTGAAGCTAATTTTTCAAGTCCTACTTGGACTTAGGCTTGGACTTGGACATGGATCTTAAAGTACGACTTCTGATTTTTCCGATGGCATCCATTTCACTTTCATAGGTCCCATGGATCCGGCGTTATTAGAGATTAAATATTTCTATTTACCGACTTAAACCTATTTGACAATTTCATGGTTAAATTTTTCGGGTCCTACTTGGACTTACGCTTGGACTTGGATATGGGTCTTAAAGTACGACTTCTGATCTTTCCGATGGCATCCATTTCACTTTAATAGGTCCCATGGATCCGGAGATATTAGAGGTTAAACGTTTCTATTTGCCGACAAGCGCTTTCTGCACGATTAGGGTTGCCAGGTAATTTTATTTTGGCACGATCTGAAAGTATGGCCTCAGACCTTTCCCATGACACTCATTTCATTTTAATAGGTCCCATGGATCGGGAGTTATAAGCGTTTAAACATTTTTGTTTATCGAAATTTGCTTGCTGCTTGATTCTGTTGGCCTGGTATTTAGAAAAAATTTTGAAGAGAATTTTGCATGCAAAAACTGTCTGTATGTGTGGGTGAATAAATACTATTTACACTTTTGTACACTTTTGAAGCTAATTTTTCAGGTCCTACTTGGACTTAGGCTTGGACTTGGACATGGATCTTAAAGTACGACTTCTGATCTTTCCGATGGCATCCATTTCACTTTCATAGGTCCCATGGATCCGGAGTTATTAGAGATTAAATATTTCTATTTACCGACTTAAACCTATTTTACAATTTCATGGTTAAATTTTTCGGGTCCTACTTGGACTTACGCTTGGACGTGGATATGGACCTTAAAGTACGACTTATGATCTTTTCGATGGCATCCATTTCACTTTCATAGGTCCCATGGATTCGGAGTTATTAGAGATTAAATATTTCTATTTACCGACTTAACCCTATTTTACAATTTCATGGTTAAATTTTTCGGGTCCTACTTGGACTTACGCTTGGACATGGATATGGATCTTAAAGTACGACTTCTGATCTTTCCGATGGCATCCATTTCACTATAATAGGTCCCATGGATCCGGAGATATTAGAGATTAAATATTTCTATTTACCGACTTAAACCTATTTTACAATTTCATGGTTAAATTTTTCGGGTTCTACTTGGACTTACGCTTGGACTTGGATATGGATCTTAAAGTACGACTTTTGATCTTTCCGATGGCATCCATTTCACTTTAATAGGTCCCATGGATCCGGAGATATTAGAGGTTAAACGTTTCTATTTGCCGACAAGCGCTTTCTGCACGATTAGGGTTGCCAGATAATTTTATTTTGGTACGATCTGAAAGTATGGCCTCAGACCTTTCCCATGACACCCATTTCATTTTAATAGGTCCCATGGATCGGGAGTTATAAGCGTTTAAACATTTTTGTTTATCGAAATTTGCTTGCTGCTTGATTCTGTTGGCCTGGTATTTGGAAAAAATTTTGAAGAGAATTTTGCATGCAAAAACTGTCTGTATGTGTGGGTGAATAAATACTATTTACACTTTTGTACACTTTTGAAGCTAATTTTTCAGGTCCTACTTGGACTTAGGCTTGGACTTGCACATGGATCTTAAAGTACGACTTCTGATCTTTTCCGATGGCATCCATTTCACTTTCATAGGTCCCATGGATCCGGAGTTATTAGAGATTAAATATTTCTATTTACCGACTTAAACCTATTTTACAATTTCATGGTTAAATTTTTCGGGTCCTACTTGGACTTACGCTTGGACTTGGATATGGATCTTAAAGTACGACTTCTGATCTTTCCGATGGCATCCATTTCACTTTAATAGGTCCCATGGATCCGGAGATATTAGAGGTTAAACGTTTCTATTTGCCGACAAGCGCTTTCTGCACGATTAGGGTTGCCAGGTAATTTGATTTTGGCACGATCTGAAAGTATGGCCTCAGACCTTTCCCATGACACCCATTTCACTTTAATAGGTCCCATGGATCGGGAGTTATAAGCGTTTAAACATTTTTGTTTATCGAAATTTGCTTGCTGCTTGATTCTGTTGGCCTGGTATTTGGAAAAAATTTTGAAGAGAATTTTGCATGCAAAAACTGTCTGTATGTGTGGGTGAATAAATACTATTTACACTTTTGTACACTTTTGAAGCTAATTTTTCAGGTCCTACTTGGACTTAGGCTTGGACTTGCACATGGATCTTAAAGTACGACTTCTGATCTTTTCCGATGGCATCCATTTCACTTTCATAGGTCCCATGGATCCGGAGTTATTAGAGATTAAATATTTCTATTTACCGACTTAAACCTATTTTACAATTTCATGGTTAAATTTTTCGGGTCCTACTTGGACTTACGCTTGGACTTGGATATGGATCTTAAAGTACGACTTCTGATCTTTCCGATGGCATCCATTTCACTTTAATAGGTCCCATGGATCCGGAGATATTAGAGGTTAAACGTTTCTATTTGCCGACAAGCGCTTTCTGCACGATTAGGGTTGCCAAGTAATTTGATTTTGGCACGATCTGAAAGTATGGCCTCAGACCTTTCCCATGACACCCATTTCACTTTAGTAGGTCCCATGGATCGGGAGTTATAAGCGTTTAAACATTTTTGTTTGTCGAAATTTGCTTGCTGCTTGATTCTGTTGGCCTGGTATTTGGAAAAAATTTTGAAGAGAATTTTGCATGCAAAAACTGTCTGTATGTGTGGGTGAATAAATACTATTTACACTTTTGTACACTTATGAAGCTAATTTTTCAGGTCCTACTTGGACTTAGGCTTGGACTTGCACATGGATCTTAAAGTACGACTTCTGATCTTTTCGATGGCATCCATTTCACTTTCATAGGTCCCATGGATCCGGCGTTATTAGAGATTAAATATTTCTATTTACCGATTTAAACCTATTTTACAATTTCATGGTTAAATTTTTCGGGTCCTACTTGGACTTACGCTTGGACTTGGATATGGATCTTAAAGTACGACTTCTGATCTTTCCGATGGCATCCATTTTACTTTAATAGGTCCCATGGATCCGGAGATATTAGAGGTTAAACGTTTCTATTTGCCGACAAGCGCTTTCTGCACGATTAGGGTTGCCAGGTAATTTTATTTTGGCACGATCTGAAAGTATAGCCTCAGACCTTTCCCATGACACCCATTTCATTTTAATAGGTCCCATGGATCGGGAGTTATAAGCGTTTAAACATTTTTGTTTATCGAAATTTGCTTGCTGCTTGATTCTGTTGGCCTGGTATTTGGAAAAAATTTTGAAGAGAATTTTGCATGCAAAAACTGTCTGTATGTGTGGGTGAATAAATACTATTTACACTTTGTACACTTTTGAACCTAAATTTTCAGGTCCTACTTAGACTTAGGCTTGGACTTGCACATGGATCTTAAAGTACGACTTCTGATCTTTCCGATGGCATCCATTTTATTTTAATAGGTCCCATGGATCCGGAGTTATTAGAGATTAAGTCTAAAACCTATTTTACAATTTCATGGTTAAATTTTTCGGGTCCTACTTGGACTTATGCTTGGACGTGGATATGGACCTTAAAGTACGACTTATGATCTTTCCGATGGCATCCATTTCACTTTAATAGGTCCCATGGATCCGGAGATATTAGAGGTTAAACGTTTCTATTTGCCGACAAGCGCTTTCTGCACGATTAGGGTTGCCAGGTAATTTGATCTTGGCACGATCTGAAAGTATGGCCTCAGACCTTTCCCATGACACCCATTTCACTTTAGTAGGTCCCATGGATCGGGAGTTATAAGCGTTTAAACATTTTTGTTTATCGAAATTTGCTTGCTGCTTGATTCTGTTGGCCTGGTATTTGGAAAAAATTTTGAAGAGAATTTTGCATGCAAAAACTGTCTGTATGTGTGGGTGAATAAATACTATTTACACTTTTGTACACTTTTGAAGCTAAATTTTTAGATCCTACTTGGACTTAGGCTTGGACTTGCACATGGATCTTAAAGTACGACTTCTGATCTTTCCGATGGCATCCATTTCACTTTCAAAGGTCCCATGGATCCGGAGTTATTAGAGATTAAATATTTCTATTTACCGACTTAAACCTATTTTACAATTTCATGGTTAAATTTTTCGGGTCCTACTTGGACTTACGCTTGGACTTGGACATGGATCTTAAAGTACGACTTCTGATCTTTCCGATGGCATCCATTTCACTTTAATTGGTCCCGTGGATCCGGAGATATTAGAGTTTAAACGTTTCTATTTGCCGACTAAAACCTGTTTTACAATTTCAAGGTTAAATTTTTCGGGTCCTACTTGGACTTATGCTTGGACGTGGATATGGACCTTAAAGTACGACTTATGATCTTTCCGATGGCACCCATTTCACTTTAATAGGTCCCATGGATCCGGAGATATTAGAGGTTAAACGTTTCTATTTGCCGACAAGCGCTTTCTGCACGATTAGGGTTGCCAGGTAATTTTATTTTGGCACGATCTGAAAGTATGGCCTCAGACCTTTCCCATGACACCCATTTCATTTTAATAGGTCCCATGGATCGGGAGTTATAAGCGTTTAAACATTTTTGTTTATCGAAATTTGCTTGCTGCTTGATTCTGTTGGCCTGGTATTTGGAAAAAATTTTGAAGAGAATTTTGCATGCAAAAACTGTCTGTATGTGTGGGTGAATAAATACTATTTACACTTTTGTACACTTTTGAAGCTAAATTTTTAGATCCTACTTGGACTTAGGCTTGGACTTGCACATGGATCTTAAAGTACGACTTCTGATCTTTCCGATGGCATCCATTTCACTTTCAAAGGTCCCATGGATCCGGAGTTATTAGAGATTAAATATTTCTATTTACCGACTTAAACCTATTTTACAATTTCATGGTTAAATTTTTCGGGTCCTACTTGGACTTACGCTTGGACTTGGACATGGATCTTAAAGTACGACTTCTGATCTTTCCGATGGCATCCATTTCACTTTAATAGGTCAAATGGATCCGGAGATATTAGAGGTTAAACGTTTCTATTTGCCGACAAGCGCTTTCTGCACGATTAGGGTTGCCAGGTAATTTTATTTTGGCACGATCTGAAAGTATGGCCTCAGACCTTTCCCATGACACCCATTTCACTTTAATAGGTCCCATGGATCGGGAGTTATAAGCGTTTAAACATTTTTGTTTATCGAAATTTGCTTGCTGCTTGATTCTGTTGGCCTGGTATTTGGAAAAAATTTTGAAGAGAATTTTGCATGCAAAAACTGTCTGTATGTGTGGGTGAATAAATACTATTTACACTTTTGTACACTTTTGAAGCTAAATTTTTCAGGTCCTACTTGGACTTAGGCTTGGACTTGCACATGGATCTTAAAGTACGACTTCTGATCTTTCCGATGGCATCCATTTCACTTTCATAGGTCCCATGGATCCGGAGTTATTAGAGATTAAATATTTCTATTTACCGACTTAAACCTATTTTACAATTTCATGGTTAAATTTTTCGGGTCCTACTTGGACTTACGCTTGGACTTGGACATGGATCTTAAAGTACGACTTCTGATCTTTCCGATGGCATCCATTTCACTTTAATAGGTCCCATGGATCCGGAGTTATTAGAGATTAAGACTAAAACCTATTTTACAATTTCATGGTTAAATTTTTCGGGTCCTACTTGGACTTATGCTTGGACTTGGATATGGACCTTAAAGTACGACTTCTGATCTTTCCGATGGCACCCATTTCACTTTAATTGGTCCCGTGGATCCGGAGATATTAGAGTTTAAACGTTTCTATTTACCGACTTAAACCTATTTTACAATTTCATGGTTAAATTTTTCGGGTCCTACTTGGACTTACGCTTGGACTTGGATATGGATCTTAAAGTACGACTTCTGATCTTTTAGAGATTAAGTCTAAAACCTATTTTACAATTTCATGGTTAAATTTTTCGGGTCCTACTTGGACTTACGCTTGGACTTGGACATGAATCTTAAAGTACGACTTCTGATCTTTCCGATGGCATCCATTTCACTTTCATAGGTCCCATGGATCCGAAATTATTAGAGATTAAGTCTAAAACCTATTTTACAATTCCATGGTTAAATTTTTCGGGTCCTACTTGGACTTAGGCTTGGACTTGCACATGGATCTTAAAGTACGACTTCTGATCTTTCCGATGGCATCCATTTCACTTTCATAGGTCCCATGGATCCGGAGTTATTAGAGATTAAATATTTCTATTTACCGACTTAAACCTATTTTACAATTTCATGGTTAAATTTTTCGGGTCCTACTTGGACTTACGCTTGGACTTGGACATGGATCTTAAAGTACGACTTCTGATCTTTCCGATGGCATCCATTTCACTTTAATAGGTCCCATGGATCCGGAGTTATTAGAGATTAAGTCTAAAACCTATTTTACAATTCATGGTTAAATTTTTCGGGTCCTACTTGGACTTACGCTTGGACTTGGATATGGACCTTAAAGTACGACTTCTGATCTTTCCGATGGCACCCATTTCACTTTAATTGGTCCCGTGGATCCGGAGATATTAGAGGTTAAACGTTTCTATTTGCCTACAAGCGCTTTCTGCACGATTAGGGTTGCCAGGTAATTTTATTTTGGCACGATCTGAAAGTATGGCCTCAGACCTTTCCCATGACACCCATTTCACTTTAATAGGTCCCATGGATCGGGAGTTATAAGCGTTTAAACATTTTTGTTTATCGAAATTTGCTTGCTGCTTGATTCTGTTGGCCTGGTATTTGGAAAAAATTTTGAAGAGAATTTTGCATGCAAAAACTGTCTGTATGTGTGGGTGAATAAATACTATTTACACTTTTGTACACTTTTGAAGCTAAATTTTCAGGTCCTACTTGGACTTAGGCTTGGACTTGCACATGGATCTTAAAGTACGACTTCTGATCTTTCCGATGGCATCCATTTCACTTTAATAGGTCCCATGGATCCGGAGTTATTAGAGATTAAATATTTCTATTTACCGACTTAAACCTATTTTACAATTTCATGGTTAAATTTTTCGGGTCCTACTTGGACTTACGCTTGGACTTGGACATGGATCTTAAAGTACGACTTCTGATCTTTCCGATGGCATCCATTTCACTTTAATAGGTCAAATGGATCCGGAGATATTAGAGGTTAAACGTTTCTATTTGCCGACAAGCGCTTTCTGCACGATTAGGGTTGCCAGGTAATTTTATTTTGGCACGATCTGAAAGTATGGCCTCAGACCTTTCCCATGACACTCATTTCATTTTAATAGGTTCCATGGATCGGGAATTATAAGCGTTTAAACATTTTTGTTTATCGAAATTTGCTTGCTGCTTGATTCTGTTGGCCTGGTATTTGGAAAAAATTTTGAAGAGAATTTTGCATGCAAAAACTGTCTGTATGTGTGGGTGAATAAATACTATTTACACTTTTGTACACTTTTGAAGCTAAATTTTCAGGTCCTACTTGGATTTAGGCTTGGACTTGGCACATGGATCTTAAAGTACGACTTCTGATCTTTCCGATGGCATCCATTTCACTTTCATAGGTCCCATGGATCCGGAGTTATTAGAGATTAAATATTTCTATTTACCGACTTAAACCTATTTTACAATTTCATGGTTAAATTTTTCGGGTCCTACTTGGACTTACGCTTGGACTTGGATATGGATCCTTAAAGTACGACTTCTGATCTTTCCGATGGCATCCATTTCACTTTAATAGGTCCATGGATCCGGAGATATTAGAGGTTAAACGTTTCTATTTGCCGACAAGCGCTTTCTGCACGATTAGGGTTGCCAGGTAATTTTATTTTGGCACGATCTGAAAGTATGGCCTCAGACCTTTCCCATGACACCTATTTCATTTTAATAGGTCCCATGGATCGGGAGTTATAAGCGTTTAAACATTTTTGTTTATCGAAATTTGCTTGCTGCTTGATTCTGTTGGCCTGGTATTTGGAAAAAATTTTGAAGAGAATTTTGCATGCAAAAACTGTCTGTATGTGTGGGTGAATAAATACTATTTACACTTTTGTACACTTTTGAAGCTAAATTTTCAGGTCCTACTTGGACTTAGGCTTGGACTTGCACATGGATCTTAAAGTACGACTTCTGATCTTTCCGATGGCATCCATTTCACTTTCATAGGTCCCATGGATCCGGAGTTATTAGAGATTAAATATTTCTATTTACCGACTTAAACCTATTTTACAATTTCATGGTTAAATTTTTCGGGTCCTACTTGGACTTACGCTTGGACTTGGACATGGATCTTAAAGTACGACTTCTGATCTTTCCGATGGCATCCATTTCACTTTAATAGGTCCCATGGATCCGGAGTTATTAGAGATTAAGACTAAAACCTATTTTACAATTTCATGGTTAAATTTTTCGGGTCCTACTTGGACTTATGCTTGGACTTGGATATGGACCTTAAAGTACGACTTCTGATCTTTCCGATGGCACCCATTTCACTTTAATTGGTCCCGTGGATCCGGAGATATTAGAGTTTAAACGTTTCTATTTGCCGACAAGCGCTTTCTGCACGATTAGGGTTGCCAGGTAATTTTATTTTGGCACGATCTGAAAGTATGGCCTCAGACCTTTCCCATGACACTCATTTCATTTTAATAGGTCCCATGGATCGGGAATTATAAGCGTTTAAACATTTTTGTTTATCGAAATTTGCTTGCTGCTTGATTCTGTTGGCCTGGTATTTGGAAAAAATTTTGAAGAGAATTTTGCATGCAAAAACTGTCTGTATGTGTGGGTGAATAAATACTATTTACACTTTTGTACACTTTTGAAGCTAAATTTTTAGGTCCTACTTGGACTTAGGCTTGGACTTGCACATGGATCTTAAAGTACGACTTCTGATCTTTCCGATGGCATCCATTTCACTTTCATAGGTCCCATGGATCCGGAGTTATTAGAGATTAAATATTTCTATTTACCGACTTAAACCTATTTTACAATTTCATGGATAAATTTTTCGGGTCCTACTTAGACCTACGCTTGGACTTGGACATGAATCTTAAAGTACGACTTCTGATCTTTCCGATGGCATCCATTTCACTTTAATAGGTCCCATGGATCCGGAGTTATTAGAGATTAAGACTAAAACCTATTTTACAATTTCATGGTTAAATTTTTCGGGTCCTACTTGGACTTATGCTTGGACTTGGATATGGACCTTAAAGTACGACTTCTGATCTTTCCGATGGCACCCATTTCACTTTAATTGGTCCCGTGGATCCGGAGATATTAGAGTTTAAACGTTTCTATTTGCCGACAAGCGCTTTCTGCACGATTAGGGTTGCCAGGTAATTTTATTTTGGCACGATCTGAAAGTATGGCCTCAGACCTTTCCCATGACACTCATTTCATTTTAATAGGTTCCCATGGATCGGGAATTATAAGCGTTTAAAACATTTTTGTTTATCGAAATTTGCTTGCTGCTTGATTCTGTTGGCCTGGTATTTGGAAAAAAATTTTGAAGAGAATTTTGCATGCAAAACTGTCTGTATGTGTGGGTGAATAAATACTATTTACACTTTTGTACACTTTTGAAGCTAATTTTCAGGTCCTACTTGGACTTAGGCTTGGACTTGCACATGGATCTTAAAGTACGACTTCTGATCTTTCCGATGGCATCCATTTCACTTTCATAGGTCCCATGGATCCGGAGTTATTAGAGATTAAATATTTCTATTTACCGACTTAAACCTATTTTACAATTTCATGGTTAATTTTTCGGGGTCCTACTTGGAATTACGGCTTGGGACTGGGACATGGATCTTAAAGTACGACTTCTGAATCTTTCCGATGGCATCCATTTCAACTTTAAATAGGTCCCATGGATCCGAAATTATTATCGATTAAGTCTAAAACCTATTTTAAAATTCCATGGGTAAATTTCGGGTCTACTTTTCACTTTAATAGGTCCCATGGATCCGGAGATATTAGAGGTTAAACGTTTCTATTTGCCGACAAGCGCTTTCTGCACGATTAGGGTTGCCAGTAATTTGATTTGGCACGATCTGAAAGTATGGCCTCAGACCTTTCCCATGACACCATTTCACTTTAAGTAGGTCCCATGGATCGGGAGTTATAAGCGTTTAAACATTTTTGTTTGTCGAAATTTGCTTGCTGCTTGATTCTGTTGGCCTGGTATTTGGAAAAAATTTTGAAGAGAATTTTGCATGCAAAAACTGTCTGTATGTGTGGGTGAATAAATACTATTTACACTTTTGTACACTTTTGAAGCTAAATTTTCAGGTCCTACTTGGACTTAGGCTTGGACTTGCACATGGATCTTAAAGTACGACTTCTGATCTTTCCGATGGCATCCATTTCACTTTCATAGGTCCCATGGATCCGGAGTTATTAGAGATTAAATATTTCTATTTACCGACTTAAACCTATTTTACAATTTCATGGTTAAATTTTTCGGGTCCTACTTGGACTTACGCTTGGACTTGGACATGGATCTTAAAGTACGACTTCTGATCTTTCCGATGGCATCCATTTCACTTTAATAGGTCCCATGGATCCGAAATTATTATCGATTAAGTCTAAAACCTATTTTACAATTCCATGGTTAAATTTTTCGGGTCCTACTTAGACTTACGCTTGGACTTGGATATGGACCTTATAGTACGACTTCTGATCTTTCCGATGGCACCCATTTCACTTTAATTGGTCCCGTGGATCCGGAGATATTAGAGGTTAAACGTTTCTATTTGCCTACAAGCGCTTTCTGCACGATTAGGG